>JAFFZR010022618.1:0-11205 GCA_018397195.1 Lethrus apterus | reverse complement strand
TCTTAGAAATTACAAAACATAGGTATAGGACATGCTTAATAATTATTAAAGAACAATGAATGAGCTATCATACAGTCACAAAATATACAGGGTGTTCCATTTAAAAATCTGAAATTAAAGTGGATTGAATTATCGTGAATTGGCACCTCAGCTGTAGACACGCTGTATAAGATAAAAAAACCTTCGAAGGCGTTTTAAGATAGGATCTAGTATGAAGTTCAATTTTACCGAAATTCGTTTTGAAGCTATTAAATTTAATTAAAATCTGTCGACTTCAAGTGAACAAAGTAAGATACCGTATCGTAAAAACAGAACACCCTGTAGAGTTGAAAATAATTTTGGCACATTGTACATATGAATCTGAATAAATTTTGTTTTACGAACTTCCTTCGTAACCTAACCGTTAATGAGATATGAAGCACCGCGTCTAACGTGGGACACCCTGTATATTACAAAATGGACACATGCTTGAATCAGGATTAAATAATGTTTTTCTAACATAATTCAATAACTACTCATATATCTATCTATAATTCATTCATTTCAAAGCTATGGATTTTGAAGACAGAAAAAGAATATTGTTTGATTCTCACATTGCTTCATTAGAAAAATTTTATAATGCACATTGCAAATCGATAAACCCCATTCAATATGGAAAACCAATAATGGCAAACGCAAAATTCAATGGTTGCTTAGATCGTGAATTGAATAGTTTGAAAGAAGAAGATGTTATAGAGACCGTGGATATTAATGCAGAATCCGAGAATACAAAAATATATACATTAAGGTCAGGCAGACAGACCAAACGTAAACTGTGCAATAGACATTCTTGCAACGACACAAAAAAGTCCAAGAAAAACGACAATACAGTTAAAATTGCTAAATGCCCAATATGTAGTAATTCATTCGTACAAGATGACATTGAAGTAAATATTTTGAATTTGGATATAAATTTTTTATATAAAATTAATTTCAGGAACATACATCGCCTTGCGGCCTCGATATGGAAACAAAAGTGAATTTTGTAAACATAAGCCATGGAAAAAAGATCAAGTGCAACATATGTGATGAAATGATATTAAATACCGACGACTATGAGTTACATGTGAAAGAATGTCTTGCACAAGCCAACTCAAATTCTGGAATGGAATGAGCAAATTAAAATGATAAATTGTCCAATATATATTGTTATATTTGTTGTATCATAAAATTGTTTTGAATGATTCGTTAAAATTTATGATTTTCTACTTTGTAAATTAAAAAAAATGTCCTTTGATAAGTTACTGCGGGAATTTATTTACCTATACAGTGCGTCAAAACTCCCCCCTCCCTCCCAAGATAACTATTGAACGGTTGGAGCTATCGCTATAAGAAAAAACACGTCGATTTTTAATTTTTACGTACAAAATGTTGGTGTTGACAATTCCGCTTCCGGTGAAACCGGAACTGATGTCAACTTTCTTATTTTAAATGGAACACAATGTATATTTTGACGGTTTTGGAAGGGCAACGGAGATGCGAATCCAACGATACCATAAGTTCAACTTTAATTTGAAAAGTAACAAGAGAGGCAGCAATAACTTTTCTGCCATTTTCTTGATGTGTTCCTTAGTTAGCCATAAGGCAATAAACATGTTTAGTGTTAAATAACAAGAAAAACCATTAATAGACAATTACTAACTAATTAGCTACAAAACAAACGTTAAACAAATAAAAGCAAATCTTTATTACGAACTTTTGGCCAATTTTGCTTAAAAATAATAACATATTACAGAAAAATTATTGCTGCCTATCTTACTACTTTTCAAATTAAAGTTGAACATATGTGGTATCGTTGGATCTCCATCGTGATTCCAAAAACGTTAAAATATACAGGAGGTTCCGTTTAAAATAAGAAAGTTGACATCACTTCCGGTTTCACCGGAAGCTGAATTGAAGTTTTGGCAACACCAAAATTTTGTACGTATAAATTAAAAATCGACCTGTTTTTTCTCATAACGATAGCTCCAGCCGTTTAAAAGTTATCATGGGGGGCGGGAGGGGGGTCTGCTGGGATCGACAGAGAGGGCTTAAAGTTTACCCTATTAGAAATACGGACTCCAAAGGAGTCCGCAGCACTTAGGCCTAGTGGCCCATTGTGCATCCCCATCATAAAGGGTTATTAGGGGAACGCGGCTGCCTTCACAAAGGCAAGCAGCCTCTTCCACTCCAGCTCCCATAGCTCGTCCGGCAAAAACAATTGCTTTCCGAGATACCTATATCTTAGCGCTCCAAGTGGAGCGCAATCACATATGATATGAGGGGAGGTCTCCTCCTCCTCTCCACACTTCCTACACAGTGCGTGATCTATCACCCTCATAGTGTGAAGGTGTTTGTTTAGGCGATTGTGGCCTGTCACCGAGTCCACTATACGACCTAATTTTTTCCTGTTGAGTTGGAGCAACCACACCAACCTGAGTCTAGTCGTAGGTCCCTTAACAAAGAGCCTCGACTGCCTCATTCCGGGGGTCCCGCCTCAATAGGCCTCGAACTGTGCCCTGTGCAAAGTTCTTTATATCTGAATAAATCAGGTTTCTTGGTACACAGAAGGTCGGTTCCGGGCCCGTAAAAGGACTTATCGCCTTTTCTCTAGCCAACTGGTCCGCTGCTTCGTTACCTTCAATGCCACTGTCACCCGGCACCCATACCACAGTTAAGAATTAGCCTTGAGGTCACCTTACTCTACGCAAGGGCCCTCAGGGCTGCTTGATTGTCACTACATATGTAAATATGCTTATTAACGAAACCCCGGTGGAGGTTTTAGCTTAGACAACCCAAGATGGCGTATACTTCTGCTTGAAATACACTGGGGTAATTGTCCAACGGCACCGAAATTCGAGCCTTGGTTTTTTCCCCGTATATGCCAGTTCCTTGCTCAACCTTCGATCCGTCCGTAGTTTACCCGAAGTTATTGTGCACAAACTTCCTAATTTTTTTTTTTTATTACCTTGACAAGTTAAGGTTTTTGTGGTGATTATAACTTCACAATATGAAAAACGTGTTATAAGAGTTACAGAATATTTATTGACGGTGAGAAAATGAAAATAGGGAAGAATAAGGAAATAAAACTAAAATATGGAAATAAGACTAACTTTCACTGAGTTTATTATCGAAAGCAAACATGACTTTATTATGATTCTAAAATCGTGTATAACCCCCATTGCAGTCGTCCTGGAATGGACTCATATGGTCGGAATCACGCGTCAAGGCGTCAATATTTGAATTGTGTGAATCAAGTTTCAGAAATCGCATGTCCTATTATCATATTGTTATAGTCGGATTCATGAGAGGTGGCGTGTCAAGGCCATTTGTATGCAACAATTTTCGACACTATGAGTTTCCTTCTCGCATTCGGTTCGCATGTTGATGAAAGAGATAAAAACTGAAACGTATGTCTGCTATGTAAATTATATGGAACAAGAAAAACATATGTCGTTATTAATTGTGCTAACCCATTTTCTAGATTATGTCACATAGATTATCGATAAATATGAAGTATGCAATATTGTAAATGTATATAACATATGATAATAGACATGCGATTTCTGAAACTTGATTCATACAATTCAAATATGACCTCGACGCGCCAGCTCTCATGATTCCTACCATATGTATGTTGTACATTTACTATATTGTATACTTCATATTTATCGATAATCTATGTGACATAACCTATAATATAGGTTAAAGTAGATTTTGGTTACAATAATTATAGTGTAATTACTGTAATAATAAAAGAATTTATTATACATTAACAAAATATGAAAAAATGAAATTTAATAAAACAAGGAGCAAGGTAGAGGTATTGTAAAATCTAAAGACACCAGCGCACAAACGAATTTTAAACATAAAAAAAGAAAGTACAATAAATATGAGTGCGATAGAGATATTACAGAACTTCGTGCAACATTGGCCTATTAGCCGCCATATTTTAAAATATAGTTTCGTATATACTAATGCCTGTTTTATAACTTTGCCTTTTTCGTGTTTTTCACCACCTCTCGTCTATATTTATAATATCAAATAAGCTTTTTTTAAATCTTCTTAGAGTTCTTTTATTGCATAAATAGGTAAGAAAAATATTTTCTGGTAATTTAAGGTTATAAATATTTATAATTTAATGATTCATGTATATAATGAGCGACACATCTGAAAATTCCACCGTAAAAAAGGCTCTTTTAACTGAAGTATAATTTTACATTGTAGAATTATTCAAACTATACGAACACATAACCAGACTTGCTGAAGGTTGGTTATTATCATTTTTCTTGATGTTTATAATTATTTCACCTATTTTTCCATTAAAAATTAATATTACAGAAATATAGTTGCAAAATATTTGCAATGTAGGAATGTACCCTGATTGTATACAAGAATGTTTCCTGCATTAAATATTTCTAGGTCGTACTTTATGTTGTGTCGTCATAAGCCTTCGCGCAGCTGGTGTCTTTAGATTTTAAATCTACTCTAATTTTATGTTAACGCTTAGCAGAATGCCGTCGACATGTGATATATGAATCTCGCATTTAATGACGACATACGTTTTTGTTGTTCCATATAATTTACATAGCAGACTTACGTTTCAGTTTTTATCTCTTTCATCAACATGCATACCAAATGCGAGAAGGAAACTCATAGTCAGAGAATAGCTAATAAATAACGGACACTCAATGTAAATTTTTTGAACTTGGTTTTCAGTGCCATCTAACCAAAATGCGAGGAACCCATTTAAAATAGACCACTGTAATAAATGTATTAATCCAATATGAGCGGGTTATTTAAATGTAACTCTCCTTTAAAAATTCGTATGTTAAGGATCGGTAGACCGAAAGCACTCACTCAATGAAAAAACCTTTATTTATTATACTTTAATTTACTTTATTTATATTTTTATACTATAATCGCTATCAAAAAGTTTCAGTTTTACACTGTCTTAAGTACAGAACACAAAATAAATGCACTGAAAGACGCAAATTCATGAAACAACACGAACGGATAACCATACCACACCAACAAAAACAAAATGTAATTATCAGCGCCATCTACGACAGTCATGTTAATTTAAAGCTTTTACATTCCTCGCATTTGGGTTAGATCTCGGGGAGTGATAAATACAATTCATTCCATTTAAGTGTCCTCCCCCTACTCATAGTATCGAAAATTGTTGCATTCAAATGGCCTTGATACGGCAGCTCTCATTCCGACCATACAATTTTTTTATAAAATCCAGAGCACGTTGCAGATCGTCTCTTGTTCTTGGTTGCATTGTAGTTCGTTGATATTACGGGCAAATAAAGATCAATCGAGTACCTGCACATAATGTATGTAGAAATATCCTTTGGAAATCCTTTATACCAGTGGTGTCAAAACACGCGGGCCGCGAAGTTAATTTAAAATAATAAAATAGAATAGAACGTAGTCAATATTTTCCCCCCATCGATATTATTTCTACAATTTTTATGTGTTAGCATGGCTGTTTAATAGGGAAAAAAATATTGTTAAAAGAATTACAACGCCATCTACAAACAACTCGAAAAAAGAAAAATAAACAAGCCACATCCAATGCTAAACACCTCATATCTAAAGGCACATAAATATGAAATATAAATTAACGTAGTGCATGATGTTGAAATCATAGGTCAATGGAGCATTTCAATTCGATTAAAATTTAGTTACAACATTGTCTTTAATATTTATGTCCACTTTGTTCATTTTTGTGTTATAGCTCATTTCAAGTGAGGACTCTGATGCGTCATCAATGCGCAGAAACGAATTTTCGTTTTTAGTTGGCATCACTTGGCACATTTTAATCCATGCAGTAGCGTAGGATGTTTTCCATAATTTCCAATTCATATTTATATAAGTTTTTGGCAAGTTTTGTAGTTTGTTTATGTTTAGATCATAATTAGTTTCTTATCGCATTGACTTTTATAATACACTTACATAAAGGTATTATTTGGCATAATTCTAACATAACTACGCCAATGAACTTTCTCCCACTTTTCGCGCAAATCAGTAAGTTGATGACGCATCAGAGATCTCATTTGAAATAAGCTATATATAAAGTTAAATATTATTTTATCTTATCACATTGTTAATAAACTTTTATTTTATTTTCAGAATTATTATTATTCTTTCCATTTCGATACAGTAAAATGTACTTTATCCTGTGAACGTTTCAGTTCAAAGGCGTAGTGGGGATCATCCGATCACACTCACGCAACCTTTGCACCACCTCCAGAGAAATTACATGACGTTACTACTTGTTACGAACGAAAATAATATTTTTTAACGTGTTGAACTACATGTAATCAAACAAAAAAAAAATGGGAACCCGGTTTAAGACTAACGGCATATCAGCAATATTCTTTGATTTAGATAATACATTAATTGCTACGAGAAAAGGAGATAAATTAGCCTGCCATAAGGTACGTTTATTACGATTTATTTTTATATACTTTTACATACACTTTTTTGAATTTATTCGTAACAATCAAATCCGAGTTAATTATCAACAAACATAATATTCTCATTTGATTTTTTAAAATCTGAAAATCCGCCTCTGTTAAACAGCTGATTGTAAATACGCGCGTGAATCGCATTTTTGTTCATACGTCAGTGTAAATTTTCATCGGTTGCTCGATGCTGTGGTACATGTTTTCAACTTTAAGGAGATAGCACGAGTCAGTGACTCTTGTTCTATAAATAAGATAATGTTCGAGACGCCTAAACTTTGCCGAATTTAGAAGCCGAGGGAGGCTCCCGCTAAATATAACCTCTCTTTTACATTCGTGCAACCCAGTTGTGAAAGCCGGCAGTCGCGTACGTACGCTACATGAAACGAAAACTGAAACGGTGCTTTAAGTGAAAAGTCTAGTGTGCCGAAATGGCGGGCCAAATATCGGACGCTGTTAAAAAGTGTATAACCATATTGCAAAATGCAACAAGTGACACAGAAAAATTCGCTGCACTTTTTATGGTAACCAAGTTGGTTAAAGGGAAGGACTGCAATACGACTGCGAAAAAGGCGATTTTCGAAGCTATAGGATTTAAGTTTTTGAAACGGTTGCTCTTAACCACAGATGTGCCTGTCGATTGCCCACCAGCTATTTATAAATCTGTTGCCTTGTCGATATTGACTGTATTTTGTAATGAACCAGAACTTGCTACACATCCAGAAATGTTAGCCAATATTCCAGTCTTTCTGGATATTGTACAACAAGCAGATGCTACGGATTATGATGATAATTTGATAATCGTCGGAGAAGCGTATGGCTGTCTTAAAAGTATTGCTGCTTTTGAACCCGGACAAAAGGCTTTATTTGACGTGGGTGCCATTGGTAAAATGTCTGAAATATATTCACAACAGAGTTTCCAAACTGATGAAGCATTAAACATATTAGTACTGCTAGTAAGTAAATTTGGTTCTAAAGCATGGGACAAAAGTAATCCGAAAAGTTTTCATACAATTGCAAATAAAATAGCATTAGACTTTGAAACTGATCACGATGAGAGGAAATTTGAATTATGTACTATTTTAAATAGTTTACTGTTTAATTGTCCACATAAAGAAATATCAAAAACAGCAGAGAACGAGACATGGCCACAAAGCATATATAAGGGATTAACAGATATTTTGCAAAGTAAAATTGGTAAGCAACAACGGAATCCTGCTATAATTTTGGCATCAACGATGATGGATTTATTGGGTGTTGATTGGACATTAACAGATGAAGAGAAACCAAAACAGTTTTTCTTGTTGCTGATTCAATTGGCTGCTATTGAAATAAGAATGCAATTAGATGGAAAAAGCTTAAATCAAGCACATTCACAGGCTGAATTAATAACAGCTTGTTATATAATTTTAGAATTGTCTATAAATTATATATCCACAGATCAACTGGATTTGGATCAGAAAGAAAAACAGACTTTGTACACAGGATTGAAAGGTGCATTTTCAGCTGTTATAAGCCTATTGACAAAAATATCCAACGATAAAAATAAAGATAAATTGCCACCCAATGAAAAATTATTTGTCTGTGCAACAGTTCGTGTTTTGGTAGCATGGCTAGCACAAGAAACTTCTGCAATGCGACCACAAGTTTATCAGCTACTACCATTTATGCTTGAACTAGCAAATGAAACTTTTCGTGCATGTAAGTCTCGTCATCTGGCAGAAAAAGCTGGTAACGCCATGGAAATAGAACCAGATCTTTTATCACAGTTTGATGTTTTGAGAATAATGTTACCTGCTATGTGTCATTTGGCAGTTGAAGATGAGGCACGAAAAATATTATTCAAATGTAAAGAAGACGAAGTTCTATTTGAATGTTTTGAGTTTCACTGGTCAATAGTTCATTATAAAAGACCACCTGTCCCACGTTCAGAGAGACTAAAAGTTTTAAATCAACCACCTCAAGAATTATCACCAGACATTTTAGAAGACATGAAAGATTCTCGTGCGGCAATGATAAGCATCTGTAATATTTTCATGAATTTAACAGTTCTTGAAGTAAAAATTGTTGAAGAAAGTATCCTATTTAATAATTTAATGAAATTTATTTTTGAAAATTTACCAGAATTGAAAAACATACCGGAGAATTTGGTTTTGCATGGAAACTTGGCTGTATTGAGTTTACTGCTTCTTAAACAACAATCAAAGAAGATTAAGAAAAACGATTTTTCTATTTGTCGATACATCCAGGCTACTATAAGATTTTTGTGGGATGCTTACACAATTGATGAATCAAATGATCCATCAGCACTTGTCGTGAGCATGTCTTACAAAGAACATTGGTATGAACTCATGGAATTGTGGTTTTTGGGTATGCAAACCCTGTCAGGTGTGGTAGCTTTAGTGCCTTGGATATCTGATTTTGCCATAGAAAGTGGCTGGACTGAGGGTATTGTGGAGACACTGAAGAAAGTAAGAGTGGGTACGTTGCAACCCAATGTGAAGTCTGCATATGAAGATTTCTTGTGCCACCTTGTTGATGCAAACAGTTCTGTTACGGACGTTTTAAAGAAAGCTGACGCACTTAAAATGTGTAGAAACCACCGATTTATGGAATTGGGCAAAAAATTATTCGGGGATTAGAAAAGTCGAAATTTTTATATTATTGTGTGAGCTTTTTTTATCTAACAATGTGCGTTTCAATGTTCCTTTTTTTTAACTTATGAATATTTTATATTTAAGTTTTTTGCACTCATTTTTATAATTTTTAGTACTTTCTTTGTACATTATAAATACATGATTATATATTTGATTAACTTGTATTATTTTATTATAAGTGACTTGCAAATCTGAACAGTATGAATTTAATAAAATACGTATTTACAACATTACCAAGTAATGAAGAAGTCTTCTTCACTAGTAACATTCTTCTAAAATAATTGTTGCAAGCAGTGGCGGTGGTCATGTATGACAGGGTAGATGGTGTACCAACGGATAGTACAGATTTAAAAATTTAAAAAATTATACGTGTCTCCCCTAAAACGGGGAGACAAACAATGAAAAGTATTTCGAGCTTTATAATACAGTTATTTTTACAAATGTTTATTCATCGCTGGCGTAAATGGAGCGCGAGGGGAGTTATGTTAAAATACGGATTTAAAATAAACAAGATTAATTTATCTGTGTGTAATCCTAAAAAAACTCTCAGTTCAGGAACATATAACTAAATATTTTGCGCTCGAGATAAAAGTAGGTATGTAAATGCATTCTGCATTCAACATTTTGTTTGCATTTTTTATCTTTTTCTATCCATTTTCAAATAAATAAAAGCAAACGATTGAAATACATAATTACAATTCTAAATATTATTAAATTAATTGTAAAGTTAGTAACACTGCTAATTTTATGGAATACCATAGTTTTATATTTGCGAAGTTAACAATATACAGGATTATTCTGAAATAAGTACAGATATTTTAACAGCTGATAGCTGACCTTAACCAAGCCCAAATCCGCAAAAACGGCGGTCCCATCTTCATCTTAAATTTTCGAAAAATGTCATTCTTTTATGTGGGCATTCGGTTCTAAGTACGGTCCTGTGTCCATTACAATATGTGTCGCGTTGAAAATCAACTTCCTTTGGCGGGAATAACATGAAATGTTGCAAAACACCTTTATTGATGATAATTCGGCGTTATTGTCATATTTTAGTCAAAACTTAAAATATTTTTTTCTGGCACACCTTTCAACATAGGACCATCATTGTTGCATATTTGGGGTTGGGCTATTGTCAGGTATCACCTGTTAAAATATCTGTACTTTTTTTAAGAATACACATCATCTTCCATAATTGCAATGTTAACTCGCCTAGTGGCCGAAATACTCACCGACGTTGACTTGCATGTCAGAACTTGTCTATTTGCGATAAGTCAGAGCCCTACAACTTCGGATCAAAAGTTTGGAAACATCCCTTATATTATGTAATTCTACATTGCCAGTCTTCCCTTCCCTTAAGTGGAGCTATTTCCAAGATAGGGTGACAGAAGGAGGCGAAAAGGAGACGAATTATCTGTCTTAATGTATATGCCATTCAGATGTAAAATACAAGGAGAATTAATTAATCGATGGTTGAAAATATAATGTATTTTTTATTTAATCATGCCATTCTTTCCAAAAACATTATTGTTCAATCTGATGAGGAAATATGTATGTATTTGTATTACGGCATGATACCTTTACTAAAAATATTTGCTCCGGTTGCCAGTAAGTAACAGTCGAACCATACTTTAAATCACTGTTATTGCACGTGCTTATGAGAAATTGTTCGCCCGTGCGCATAACGCACGTAATATTGTTTATCGTTTCAACTGTTTTTATAGCTGTACCAGCAATATAACATATTGCATATTATGTATATACAATTGGTGATAAAGTTTGGAACCAAATTCATAAAAGCGTTTTATAATGTTTTTAAGAAAATCGCTCGGACAGGTCAATTTTTGTTTTTAAAATGCCGTCTTCTGACGTTATTTTTTTTTGGAATGACGTCATTTGTTTTTGCACAATGACGTCATCATAATTTTTTTTAAATGACAACCCCCACTTTTTTCTTCTGTTTTTAATAGACCTTCTTACTACTTAAACGGTGATGTAAAAAAATTGGTACCTCACATAACAATTTTTTTGAATAAATGACACATTTACTTCAGATC
>JAFFZR010022617.1:0-11275 GCA_018397195.1 Lethrus apterus | reverse complement strand
ACTTAAAAATATAAAAATATACAGGGTGTTCAATTTAAAAAATTAATCTTTATGCACGTATCTTAGCAACGCGACGTTCTTTTGTTTCATAATTTATTCCGCGAAATGCACATTGCAAGGTACTTAAACTTTGTCCATTTAACTTAGTTTGTATCTCTTTAAATAAAAAAGTTAGCTACTGTAGAATAATTCGTGAACACCCAGAATGTAAGAAATTATTGTTCCTTAACTAACGATCCTAGAGAAAAAATGTTTTATAATTAATTATAGCAGGCAACCAGGGCAACTTAAAAATATAAAAATATACAGCGTGTTCAATTTAAAAAATTAATCTTTATGCTTGTGTCTTAGCAACGCGATGTTCTTTTGTTTTATAATTTATTGCGTGAAATGCGCAAGGTATTTAAACTTTGTCCATTTAACCAAGTTTGTATCTGTTTAAATAAAAAAGTTAGCTATTGTAGAATTTTCTCGTGAACAGGCTGTATAGGTAGGTAATAAACAATGCCATTTTTGTAAGATACACCTGTAAAATTTTCCATGAGAATAAAAAAAATGGATTTTCCTTAATAAAGAACACCTTGAAATCAATTAAAAGCAAGAAAATAAACTTGTCGATAACAGTGATTTCCTTGCTATCATACCTAAGGGCATCGAATTTGTCTCCGGAATTTCTAGGTAATCATAAAAAATGTACGAATGGCTATTAAAAAAGAAGAAAATTAAAGTCGATTAGTGCGACTAATTACGGACAGACTATATAAAGTAATTTTTCCAGAAATTATTATAACACAAAATTATTTCATTATATCGACATACGCGGAGATAAATACAGTTTAACAAGAAAAAAAATTACATCAACTATCCTTTCTTTAATCGTCGATTTTCCAACACTAAACCCTG
Organism: Lethrus apterus; assembly: GCA_018397195.1. NCBI lineage: Eukaryota > Metazoa > Arthropoda > Insecta > Coleoptera > Geotrupidae > Lethrus > Lethrus apterus. The sequence continues at coordinate 10,372 of JAFFZR010022617.1, read as the reverse complement.
TTTCCTCCGAAGAAAACAGCCTCCAAAAATTAACACCTCGTGGAGGAAAAATCTAACAATTTTAGATTCAGGAAAAAGTGATAATCTCATACTTATTACAATCTTTAAAAATTTGCGCTTTTCGCAACTTACTCATGGATGACGCAAAACAAATGATCGAAAAGCAAATTTTACTTTTCTAAAAATATCAGACTTGAAATATTAAAATCAAAATAAAAACGATGAGAACATAACATTCGCCAATTTTCACAACTTGTTGCTTTCTACAAACCTTGCGTAAACTTTATTATTTGGCAGATTCCAAAAATCGTATAATTATCTTTATTTACGATATGTGCATGTGTTTTTAAAAATGAGAACATCTTAAAAGACACAATTTCATTCGATTATTATATAAACTATAAAGTATTCTTGATGCACTAAAGTTATTTTTGTGATTTGAATCACGCAACAAGAATAACTGTAACGTGATGATTTTGTCTTCCGTCCATTCTTTTTTTTATAAATAATAGAACAAATTAGCTTCAACTATCTAGGCCTAGGCGTTCTATAAATAGACAGTTGTCGTTCAGTTGTCCCAGCTTCTGAAATGTTGTCTTGAACAATAAAGCACACGAAAATATAAATGTCAACCGAGATTTCACAACCGGATGCGTTATAATCTAACGAATAACAGATAGCGACTAAGTTAAACAACAAATAGGAATACCCATATGAAATATGAAATGTATATGGGAAATGTTGACGGAGAAAATTGCATGGGAAATGATTGAGATTGTGATCATTTCAAATAATGGTATTGGGTTTAAAGACAAATTACATTTTAGTCAAAAATATAACAGAAAACAGAAAATTAATGTCGTGCCACTTTTATATTTAAGGGTATTGTTTTTGTTTATTGGTAAACAAAACATTGAAGCTGCGCGACGTTTGAACCGATGGATTCCTTTGAATGATGCCACAGCAAGAAATTGTTTTAACTGTAAACACATTGTTTTAAAACTTGTGGGTCTGTGATTTATTTCAAGAAGTAATTAAACACAGTCTATGTTAAAATAAGACACAATTAGACAATTAACATTCTCTATAAAATATATTTTATGTGTAAAACGAGTAAAACTTGCCTTGCATTAATTTACAACTGATGTATGACTCCACCTGCCGGTAAGTGCTGTGAGACAGTCGTCGTCTATGGGTGGATTAAAACAGGCGCAGTCGCCAGTTTTTCAGCTGTATACAAAAATATTTGACACACGAGCTCGACTTAGTCGACTTGCATTAATTGTTCACATTTCACATTCGCATACTAACGTTACTTTTTGGGTTATTACTCGTCGTCAGTCAGTGCGACTACTGTGAGCGATTAATACTTGGCGAATATGCGACTTATGCCAAGTACGGTAGCTGGAAATTGCAACGACAGTGAGCGAATGCATGTTCTTTTTTTATACCTAATATAACAAGATTCTGTGACCGGTGCTGAGTAAACTATTAACTGTGTACAAATACAGGCCCCCTGGTGACTGTATAGGTATAGAAGATGATCCTTTACTTTTAGAAAAAAATAACTTTTATATTTCTAGAAATTAGTTGACGAACCTTTATAACTTATTGAATTCGCTATTCTTCAACATGTGTTGTACATACAATTCACAAAAAAAAAACGGACTGGGTCATATTCAGAACCATCCTTAATGAAAAGCTACTTTTAAATGTGCCGCTTAAGACACGCTAGAAGTGGATACAGCAGCAGAAATCTTCTGTCAGGAACCCGTCTGGGATTCAACTCCACTTTGTGCAATAACTACGGAAGAAGTACGATTTCATCAAAAATAAAATAGATGCAAGTTGTGAAAATGTTGAGAAATCGAAAGAGTATAGAATTGGTATATTGGGTGTTCAAAAATGATTAAGATGAAAACCGTAGGCAACCAAATATACAGATTGATTGGTATATGCTAACAAATAAATCCCTAGACCTAGACGTTATTTTATTACTCACAGTACTCGGTGTTTGGTGTTTATTAGTTACTAGTTTATTAAAAGCGAAATAACAGCATCTTCCTCAGAAGTAAATACCATTTTTTTTTAACTAAAACTGAAAAATAAACGTATCATGTAACTGAAACAGAATGTATTGACAGTCTTACCTTAATTTTAATCGAAAATTGACAAGACGAAAAACCGTATTACATAAGCAAATGACATAAAAGATAGGGCAATTTATTTTTTACCAACTTAAATTTTGAATCTGTATATTTGGTTGCCTACGGTCGTCTTAATCATTTTTGAACAACCTGTATATGATTTTGCTGAGCATTTAGCGAGCATTTGTCACAGGTTTCACAGAAAGAAGAAATGATCGTCATACAGCAACCATCAGAAAACCTTATTGATTAAATGGTTCTACCAACTAAATGTTTTACCAAAAAAATAAGTTATGACGGAAATAAATCCAAAGAAATTACCAGGATATGATTTAATTACAGATGAAATCTTAAAGGATTACCAACCAAGGTCTTTGTTCTTTAACTATGTTCTTTAATGCAATCCCGAAACTAGGACACGTGCCATTACAATGGCAGATAGCACAAAAAATACTTATTCCCAAGCCTGGAAAGTAACTTCAAGAGGTAACTAAGTTCGTATCGCCCGATAAGTTTACTGCCCTTTCTATTCAAAGTATTTGAAAAAGTATTCTTTCAAAGAAGTGAAATAAAGACCAGTTTGGATTTATAACAAAACACTCAACAATTGAGTAAAGGCAGATGTTTGTTAAGATCTGGTATACAGAAATACTGTATAAAATAAAAATTGAGTGAGGATGTTAGTAAACATACAGCCTCTCTGAATCAAATGCCAACCTCATCTACCCTGTGCGCCCTATTTTAGCTAAAGAAGCCTTGACGGTCGTGAATGAACGAAATAACACTAAAATCGACATGGAAGAAATGCCTGTCCGGAAGGTTCATGAAACAACAACCCTATAACGGGAATTCTGAAGCAGTTACGTTAATGCCTTGTCCATCTTAAAATTATAGATTCAAGTGACCAATATTTTTATTTTATTTAACCCTTTCTGTTCAGCCACCTCAACAGGTCGAACCCAATTGCAAAGTGTGGTCTTTGGGTTGCATATGCTGCAAAGATTAGGGAAACTTGGAAAACCTAATCAGAATGGTCGGTCGGAAGGCCAACTCAAAGTTGGAAACATTGTAAACTTCATCTCTGAAATAAAATTCCAATGTCCATAACTAAGATTTGAACCTTGAGATTACTGACATACTGAGTAAGCCACTAGACCAATCATCCCATATAAATGAAAGCCGGACTGGAAAACAAATATGAGGAATATGGGAACACTTGGGAAGCACGCGAATTTCTTAAGTATAGAAAGAAATGGGCATATTCTATGTACGGTCTCAGCAGAGCACGATGGCCGAAATAAAGACGTTCAGAGGAGGACTACAGAACAAATGTAGCGAATGAGAACACACCTCCCATCTCCGATAGAATTTAAAACTAAAGCCAGTAACCTAACAATGATGATACAGTGTCACGCCCTAACTAAGCCGCCAGAAGATGTAGAAAAAGCCCTTCTATTAAACTCGAGAAGTCACAGTAAATTCAAAGAAGAAAGGGGGTGTACTGATAATTATAGGCGACCTAATTGAAAAACACATTACTGGCCCAACAAGTGAATAATAAACAATTGAGAAGATCAACTAGAAAAGCGAGCGAGCGAGCGGATACTTTGGGTCTATATTGCTCGTCAATTAATGTAGAGGATTGTTTTTGCCATATGATATAGAAGAGCTAGCAATTTATTGTAACCAGTCGAATTTCTCATCAATATGGATTTTGAACGTTTCCAAATTGTTAACTTGAACATCGTTTTCAGACAGTTGATTCCAGTCTCTACAAACTCTGCTAGATAAAAAGTATTCGCCTACTTTTGTTTTAAATTTCCGCCTTTCTAAAGTAAGGCTATGCCTCGGAATCTTGACGGAGATCTGAATTTGTACAGTATCTAAGGTGTAGAAGTTTGTTATTGGAACATATGAAACAAAATATAAGACCCTGTTCACGTCTTATATTTTGTGGCTTTTCAACTAATAAATTTTGCGTTGAACACATACGATAAGTATGGAATGCGTATTAAAGACCTCTGCTTCAGTATGCGATCTTTAATACGCATTCAAAAAACACAAAACTGCATGGTCGCTTGGTTGAAATGTACAATGAATTCGTTCGTTAATTCTGGTACTACTTAATCGACCAATAAATTGATGGGTCAATGTTGGGTCTGCCGAAATGCGATGTGGGGGAATGACGTATTACCAACGCATGTATAGCGGAGGACTAATATGCGATGGCAATTTTCCTTTGAGTAGCGTAACAATAATTGCCACTACTCAAGTGGCGTAGTCCCGACACTTGAGTGTTATGTAATTTTGACGTCATTTATCGCATCGCATTCCGTTAGATTTACGTCAAAGAAAGTATTTTAATAAACAACGATTTTTCTTTAATTTTCTTCACTAAAATCTACAAACAAACAACATTAAACTTTTAATAAAAATGGTCCTATATTTAGCTAACATGAAGGTCGGACCACATCATGTCATTGTTGAATTAACCAGTTGAATTAAAACCATTAATTGCGTTTAAAGAGGAACCAATAATATGCCCAGTTAATTTGACATTTTACCATTGTTGAAATAACAATATTTGTGCTCAAATTATACTGAGTTAATGGTTCTCTCCATGTATACAAAATAAAAGATAACCACAAATAATGAAAACAAAATAACTACCGAAGAAAAAATTGAAGAACAGCTAAAAGCTTACTATAAAATGGACCTATCTATCAACAAAATCAACGATTAAAGACACAATTATGAAAGAAATCAACATGAAGGTTCCAGACGTGTTGCACGGAACATTCTACAAGAACTCTTTGCAAGTTGCCTCATTTACTTACACATATTTCTTGAAATAATCAAATCCCAAAATAATCCAAAAATCTATGAGTCCTAAACCTTAGAAAAGTACAAAAACTAGCTTCAAGTATAAACCCAAAAGTAAAGAACGGGATCACCAACAATAAACATTTGAATGCTGTGCAGCTTTTCTTGACGTACTGGCTTACATTATAAATGAATAAAAACGTGCGTCAACCACATTTTCAATCAAGACACAATAGAGTCGTGGTCAAATAAATTAGCGAATACTATGACTTATAAATCCTACCCAGCAAAGAGTACCTCAAAGCAATGACCTAGGGACCATTTTATACTTGCTCGACACACACGCATAGAAAGCTCCTAATGAAAGAAAACCTTACATCTACGTGCTGCCATGCTGCCATGGATTAACAAATTTCTTGGAGAACTCTGTGATTTTTATGATAATTAGTTGCTTTGGATATCTATTATTTGGCAATTTGTAGACGCTTTCTAAAAGTCAATATGATGAGGCTGTTCTAAAATTAAATTGTCAGTTTTGGTGGAGGCGCCGGTCTAGCAAATAATTGATTTATTCATCCAATTTTTAATTCAGTTCAGTTGGGTTTGTGCTTATACTTTATTCTTTTAAATTATTTATTTAAACATCAAACGCGATCGAACCCAATTTTTTAAAATAAAAATAAAAAATTGGCCAGTTTGCGCACAAAAATTGGGTTTAAAGGTTTTCAATTGAATAAGTTGGGTTTGTACCTTTCATTTGATTTTTATAAAATTATAAAATTAAATTGTCAGATTTTTGGTGGAGGCGCCGGTCTAGCAAAATAATTGATTTATTCATCCAATTTTTAATTCAGTTCAGTTGGGTTTGAGCTTATACTTTATACCTTTAAATTATTTATTTAAACATCAAACGCGATCGAACCAAATTTTTCAAAATAGAATAAAAAATTGGCAAGTTTGCGCACACAAAAATGGGTTTGTACCTGCGCTTTCATTTGATTTTTTTTTTGTATTTAAACCATCGAACTCTATTTTGCAAAGTAAATTAAAACTTGGCCACGTTTTGTACACAAAGTTGGTGTTAGAGAATTTTCTATTTAGTTCTGTTGAGTTCGTGTTTTTTTTTTTTTTATTTAAGCACACAAAATATGGGTTTAAATAGTTCTCATTTGAATTCAGTTGGGTTTATATCTACTTGCACTTTATATCTGTATTTTTTTTATTTAAACTTCAAAAACGATCGAACCCAATAAATACAAATAAATCATTGCACAGTTCAAGCACACAAAGTTGAGTTTAAAAAGTTTTCAAATGAATTCATTTGGGTTTGTAATTGCTCTCTAAGTACCTTTTTTTAAATTTAAATTTCAAAACGATCGAACCCAATTTTTCAAATATAAATAAAAAATTGGCCAGTTTAAGCACGCAAAAGTTGGGTTTAAAAGGTCTTCAATTGAATTAAGTTGTGTTTGTACCTTTGAATTTTTTGTATTTAAACGATCGAACCCATTTTTGCAAAATAAAAATAAAACTTCGTCAGGTTTTTTACACAAATTTGGGTTTAATGAGTTTTCTATTTAATTCTGTAGGGTTTCTACTTACTAATTTTGTGAAATAAAAAAAAAGTTCCCTAGTATAAGCACACAAAATTTGGGTTTAAAGAGTTCTCATTTGAATTCAGTTGGGTTTGTACTTTCACTTTACATCTGTTTTTTTTTTATTCCAAATTCAATAACGATCGAAGCCAATAAAAACAAATAAAGAATTGCACGATTTAAGCACACAAAAGTTGGGTTTAAAAAGTCAACGATTGAATTAAATTGAGTTTGCACTTGCGCTTTTATCTCACATTTTTTATTTATTTATAAACATAAAAAATGTCCGAACCTAATTTTACAAAATAAAAATATTGCCAGTTTTTGAACACAGAAGTTGGGTTTAGAGAGTTTTCTATTTAGTGTTGGGTTTGTGCTTGTTCATGCCTTTAATTTTTTTTTATTTAAACATCAAGAGAACTTTAGTCAATTTTTTTAAATAAAAATAAAAAGCTGGTTTAAGTACAGAATAGTTGGGTTCGGGAATTTCTACAAAAATTGACATCTTGCGGTTTCCATCATCGTGTTTCTCAAAGTTGTCCACGTAGATTTTCATTCCCTTTTTCAAGGCTTTTCACATAGTTTTCTTATAGCATCACAATAAATTCTGATAATAACGTCTTTTTGCGTTCCCTTCGATTTAAGAGTTTCTTCCAAAAATAATTTTCCAACACGTCTTATATTTCCATTTACATGGTGCAGCTGTCTTTATAGTCACATAAAGTTTCTAAAATCTCTTGATTTTCCATTATGTCCTTTATGTCAAGTTGTAGACTAACATAACGGATAGGTTTACTGCTAAAGCTACAGATCACCTTGCGATTTGCTGATATGTTTCGATTTGATATGATACTGATTTTATTATATAATCTATTACTGAAAACATATGATTTTATTACATAGATTGGCAAAGAACTTCTGCGTGTCGCAAGTAAACAATTGCCGGGTCGCATATGATAATATTAAGAACAAAAATTTCTTGACAACAAGAACTATTATTTTTTAGAAGAGCATTTTAGAACTACTGAGTAGATCAGGAAGGAAATTGGGGTTTTTATTTTAATTAACAATTAAATTATATATTTGTGAATATCTTATTGCACATTATTGTTATTTATGTAGTTATTATTGTTTACTTTCTACAACACTAGTAAGAAATAAAGCATCCTTCTATTTATCTATTTATTATCTATGCATGATTAGCCCTGGGGTACTTTTTAAGAATAATTGAACAATTCATTTTTTTGGTTACGTCTACGCCGCGATGTTAATTTTATACATTTTCATAGAAACAAAACCTGAAAATAATTATAAAATACGTAGTCTACGGTGGGATAAATATAGAATTCAGTGTTTCAACGCTTCTTATTTCATTCCTCGCGATTCGAGACATTTTAACCAATATATCCGGACCATTCTTTAAATAACTTCAATTACCTTTATATGCTTGTACAACACGGTGTAAATCACAACTTTATAGCGCGACCAAACGACACATTAAAAGTAGTCGTCGAAACGAATTAATTTATATTTCACGACTCAATTTGCATACAAAGGTACTAACCACATTTCTTCACCGATTAATGTTATACAGGTGGCCCAAAATTAGCGAAACTCATTGTTAAATAAAGTTCATGGATGATGAAAAAATATTGAAAAAATTCGACTAAAAGATTTTTGCGGGTTCTTTCAACAATATTGATGGCTGCCTTGTGGAATTGTTCTGCGAATTTTGAGGCATTTGTATACACTTTATATGTACCTACCTAAATAGATATTTTCTAACTTGTCAATATAAGAAAAAATATGGTCGTGAAATCATTTTTTTTAAATTCACTTACCTCCTTGGCAATTTGATCTAAGGCTTGATCTTCAGAAGAAAATTTGGTGGCGACTCTTCTTCTACCACCACCACCATCCATGGCGAAAATGGAGACAAAAATACACCACACCTAGGACAACACGATAAACATCACAAGGACATAAACGACATAAGTGCAGTTAAAATTTTTAACAACAATACACTAACATATTTAATGCAAGATTGATCACCTCAACATAAAGTCGTTGATATAAACAGAAATTTTATCAGAAATTGACGATAACAGAAACAGTCACCAATCAATAATTTTGTAACTGTTATCGTTCTTTGCACATTTGCACATGCGACGAACTAATATTTCCGCGCACCGCGAAATTAAATTGTAATCGCAGTCACATTTATAAAGGAACAACTTTCAACTTTTCTATCAATAAAAAAAATTCAATAAATTCAATAGAAAAGACCAACTGAAAAGACCAAAATTTGCAATAAGGAAAAAATGAAAAAATAACTAATTTATAGAAAAAATAGTTTTAACGCCAGGTATTATTAACGTCTTTAAAGGGAGTTTTAACAAAATGGAGTATTTCAAGTACCCTTTAAAAATATGTGGTGACACTTAGCTCCGAATCGGTCATTTAACGCTAAAGACCGAAATTTGGGTAATTAAGTTTCTAATGGGAGAATTAAATTGACTCTTGTTTGTATCATATGTCGAGTGTACTAACTAATATTTGAAAAATTTGCATAGAGCATTAGGTATTTATCGAAAATGGAATTAACTTCTAAAGAATATGCAATTGTTGAATTATGTAACACTTTTATAAAGTTGCTGCTTTTAAGTTCTGACTTCAAGAGTGGCAAGGGTTGCCATACGTCCCGGTGAGGTCCTAATGTCCTAAGATTGTCTCTTTGATGGGATAACTAAATGAAATATTTCATTGTAATTTTCGATTACACAGCGATCCGTATCACATACATTTTGTATTTTTTTATTAAATTCTAGTTGAATTTAATAAAAAAAGCAGCCTTTCGTCAGCAGTAAATCTTTTCCTCCACCTCTTTTTAAACTCATGGCATACATACATAATGACAAGAAAAAAAACTATAGGCAAACAGCTCAGTATGTAATTATATAAATCAAAAAACAAAACTTTAACACACAGAAACAAAAGAATCAATGAGAACTGTACAACTTTTTAAAACGATTAAAATCATACGAATGAACAATATTACAATCACAATGACGTCATTAATATAACGGTGCAGTCAAATCCACTTGACGTTTTTGGAAATTGTTGCCAAATTACATTAAAATAAGATATATTTTTGGTTTGTTATACTCGTTAGATGTCAAAGTACCTTTAATGTAAGTCACCTTTAGCTAATTCCCCCTTTAAAAGCTATACCGGGCGTAAGTATCATAATTCTTTGCATATACAGGGTGAGTCATAACGTACGGAGAAGACTAGTAGTAAGAAAAGACCAAAATTAATATTTATTTTCTTAGTAAACTTTTGACCAAAACACAGTAACCAGAAAGTTACAGCAAGTTAAACACAGTTTGTACAGAATGTTCATTAATCGATTTAAGATTAATGAACATTCTGTACAAACTGTGCTAGTAACTGACATTTTAAATTTAAATTGAAGATACCTGAATGTTATTTATACAATGTAAAATTAAAAAAAATTAAAAAATTGAAAAACAAAAGTAGCAGCTATTTAATTGTTTTTAAAATGCTTAAATTAAAAAAAAAAAAAACACTGATTCCTCATTAATATCAGTGGTATTCAAAAAGTGGGCGTTAATTTTTAAAATTTTTAAACTGATGCAACTTTCTTGTTATTGATCTTTGGTCAAAAGTTTACTAAGAAAAAATATTTATTTTGATCTTATATTACTACCCTTTCAATCTCCTCCGTACGTTACGACTCACCCTGTATAATACTTATTATGGAAATACGAGGACGGTTCATTAATT
>JAFFZR010022613.1:0-11631 GCA_018397195.1 Lethrus apterus | reverse complement strand
TTTATTTGGTGGGGACAGCTACGATCCATTGGCGTGGCGAATTCATAACTTTGGCAGGATAAAGACAGCATGTTTACTACACTTCGTATTATTGCGATTCGCCTACGACGCCACTGAATCATGTTGTGCTTGGCGCAGCGCTAGAAAAAAACACCATTCGCACAGCAAAATAATGAATTTCAAGCAGCATTATTGCGAAATGACAACGTAGTTGGTTGACTGCTGTTTTAGTTTATGTCAGTATCAAGTCGAGCGCTCCCAGTTTTGCTTTGCAACAAATCGTACGATACACGCGTAATACACGCCTAAACATTTGCCGCTTCATAAATAAAAAATGTTCAAATCCGATCACTAGTAATTACATTAATGCCCAATGAGGGTGCTCATAACTAAAGTTCTTACCTAAATAGTTTTTGTTGGTCTTTTCGAACTCGACGTAAAATAGCCAGCCTGATTGTGACTCGCTCTTGGAAAAGTTCTAAACTAAGAAGATCCTGTTGTGGGTGTTAAAAAGATTTTCTTGTAAATTACCATAAATAATATCACGAAATAATTATAGTGACTATATTGTGGTTTGTGCCTAATAAAGGATAAAACAACAACATTCGGGTGAGTCATCTTCATAATTATTTTGACATTTATAAATTAATTCTAACCGAGGTTATGTAAATTTATTTGAAATTTAATTTAATTTTTCATTATGAATTGAATTGAAACATGAAATGATTTTAAAATAATATAAGGAAAATTGTTTCTTATATTTATTAATAATTAATAAATTTAACTAACCTTTAATATATTTGTTCGTACATTTGCACTGTTGAATGTGAACCGATTGGGTCATTGTCCTTGACACGGTCGCATGTGGATGACTATATTGTTCTAAAACACTGTTTAGATAAATCAATTTATATTAAAATTGTAATTTAAATATTTAAATGATTGTATTTGAATACTTACTTTAGTTTGTTTTGGGTTATGATATTTAAATAAATCGATCACATTGATTGTCAAACTATTTTCCGAACTTGCATAGACATTATAACTAGCCGGACGCGTGATTGTAAGCGTTGCCAATTTAAAATATTATTAGTTACAAACCCTGAATAGATTTTTGTTTTGTAAGATTTATTTAAAAATATTTATTTTCTTAGTTGTTGATATTTAAATTGTAAATATATTTGTTAAAAAATATTTATTATTTAATAAATAGTTTAAGTTATTATAGGAATTTATTGTTTTATTTTAAACATCCTTACTTATTTTAATTAAAGATAAATATTATATATCTATGGTACAAATATTATGAAGTAAATTATTTGATTTTTTTTAACAAATATCATAGCAGTACGTTACTTTAGTTCAGCTATGTGGCACCAAATCGCTAGTTTCGTAGGAAAATTAGAAACCTGTATGTAATGTTACACAAACAGAAGCAAATCAGAGGCAAAATAAAAAAAACTATACTTATCGAAATAGTTGTTTCTGTGGTCATACATTCAAATAAATAGTCCTATAATAATACTATAACATATTTAAGTGTATTTTCTTAGCTAGCATGTGTTGCCAAAGTTGTTTTAAAAAATTTAAACTTCAAAGTGGATTTGAAAATCGCGCTCTATAATTAGTTCAGCTATGTGGCACTAAGAATAAGCGCCAATTAAGGATCGCTTTTATAACATTGAGTTGCATCTTCTATTAGGGCGATCTGTGTTTATAGACTATATAAATAGTCTGGATTCGTCGATGCATATGTTCGATGACGTAGGTCTGTATTATAGTCCGTTCTGTATAAATAAATTGATTATTTCCATTTTTCTTTTTTATGAACAACTAATTATTACTAATTATTTTATAATTTATGGGCAACATAACTAGCCATGTATTTTAAGCCTTCAACAAAAAATATAATTTTTAAATAGAAACAGCCAACGTACTATACAGAATAAATTACAATACGGACTTTATACGTCTTGAAACAAATGCGTCGACGTATCCACATAAAATAAACCATAAGGTAGACATTTGACGTCATAAAAATTTAATATATTTCTATCATGGGTTTTACGTCTGACATATTATGTCAAAATTGACAAGTGTATTTATCAAGGAAAAAAAATGACTTCAATATTAATAATAAGGTGCAAACTTTCTTTAAAGTTGGCACGAAAAGCCTCAACTCAAGCAACTTTAGAAGCTGCACCATATAAATTATTCAAATTGGACAAAGGACCCGCCATTGAGGGCACAGTGACCAGAGATGAAGCTCTGGATCTGCACACAAAAATGTCGACAATTAGACGCATGGAAGCCTCAACCGCCGAATTGTACACGCAAAGGCTTATTGCTGGATTTTGTCATTTATATAGCGGTCAAGAAGCCGTTGCCGTTGGTATAAAGTCTTTAATGTCGAATGTCGACACCATAATAACGTCTTACAGAGCACACGGTTGGACATATTTGATGGGTGCGACACCTTTCCAAGTTATAGCCGAACTCATGGGGAAAAAAGGTGGGATCGTTAGAGGCAAAGGCGGGTCCATGCATATGTACGGAAAAAACTTTTACGGCGGAAATGGAATAGTAGGCGCACAAATTCCATTAGGAACAGGATTGGCTTTTGCGCACCAATATAAAAAAGACGGCGGAATCTGCATAGCATGCTGTGGCGATGGCGCCTTCAACCAAGGACAAGTCTTCGAAGCTTTCAACATGGCCAAGTTGTGGAATTTACCAGTCATGTACGTCGTCGAAAACAATAAATATGGCATGGGAACAAGCGCGAATAGAGCAGCTGCAAATACCGATTATTACACGCGTGGCGATTACATCCCTGGATTTTGGTTGGATGGAATGGACATTGTAGCCGTAAGGGAAGGTTTCCGATTCGCGAAAAAATACATAGAGGAAGGTAATGGTCCCATCTTGATCGAGATGGGTACTTATCGCTATTTTGGACATTCTATGTCCGATCCTGGCACGTCGTATCGTTCCAGAGAAGAAGTGAAAGAGGTTAGAGACACCAAAGATCCCATAAACACCTTCAAGAAGAAAATAATTAACGCAGAGCTTGTTACTGAAGAAGAGTTGAAAAAAATCGATAAGGCAATCAAAAAGGAAATGGAAGAGGTGACAGCTAAAGCGAAAGACGATACACAAGTCGATTTATCTGAATTGTATTCGGATGTGTATTCTTTGAATTTGGAAGAAAAAATTAGGTCTGTTGCGCATGATAAACCTGCTGTACACATGAGTATAGGAAAAGCTGCTAATTTATGAATTTTTGTCTACGGAATATGAAGTTAACAAATAATAAAATTTGTCAATGTAATATAAATACTTACAACTTTTAACTCTTATTGACATATTACATGTTTTACCCATAGAGTCCGCTGTGTATTATTTTCCACTTTATCTGCGCCTTGATTATTTTAAGTAGCTGCAGCCTTTTTCCTAAAAAGTCATGTTAATGACTTCTTTATCTACGAATACTAAATTACAAAAATTTAATTTAATTGTTGCAATGCAATGTAAAAGTCACAATTTTTTCTGTCTTTGTTATTTCAGTTTCAACACAATGCAGCTTTTTATCAAAATTATTTGATTGCTTCTAATTTATTTTTAATATAATGAAATATTTTTAATATAAATATAAAAATATTTTTAATATAATGAAAAATATTTCGGCTCGCACCACGCATCATAAGGATCCAAAATATTAGTCATTATCCTTCAAATATTCCTTCAAGATGAAATTTCCCGTGAATCAATAAATTTTTTATTGAAGACAAGGATTAACCGTAAAACTTTTCGTTATAGTTGGGATGGTTATCCGAATAACATTAAGGGGGAAATTTATGTCTATTTAATTCGCTGAAAATATTCATATTTTCAATAATTGATAATAAAATGCCGATTACTGGATTCTATAAGTTGTTTAAAACATAGCTGTCATCTCACATTTGTTAAAAATAACTAAATAAATAATGAAACAAAAAGAGAACATGTTCTGTTTAAAAGAGATATTGCAGCACAAAATTTGACGAAATTATAACACTTTCAACGACAAAAAGAAACACAAATCCACCCAATCAAGATGCGAGCTTCACCAATGCGCTAGACTTCTTCATTTTGTACACAAATATAATCTCAAACTACTTCGAGGAATGTATTTCTCGCAATCGTTTTCGACTTCTTTGCGAATCCCCGACGCTTAATTAAATGTATACGCCGAGGTGTTTAATTTAATCCGCGCGAAACTCGACTGGATGAAGACGTGAATAAACTCGACAAACGGAACATGCACAAAAGAAATGATTGGAGTCGATAACCGATCGTTTATCTCCGTCAGGAGTTAAAAGTTTCTTTATAGTTTGAGATGATCTCCCCTGATCGTTGTTAGGGGAACGGGGCGAAATTTAATTTCGCGTATAGCGTGACTTGATTTACTTTGTATCGGGACGGCGAATATTGGTCGAGAGGAATTATAGTTTTTCTCCGTTTGTAAATTGATACTTTTTGCACGTATTTCTTTCGATAGGAAAATCGGAATCAAAGTGATTTTTTTATAATCTTGGTATGGACGTTTTCCTTTTGGAGTTATTTTGATAAATTACTTCAATAAACACTTTTTTTTACAAAAAAAAACCTTGCAATTTTTTAAAAAGGAATGAATTTTTCCATAAGCTTACAAAAACTAATATGGAAATGGTCAGACCCAAATTTTATACACAAATTATCAATGAGATAAAAAAGAAGTTCTTTTTTATCTCATTCAACTTTATGGCATTTTGGACTAGGCGTTCCCTGTAAAGTTTGTTTCGAATCTCCGCAACTATAAAGCGATAAAAAGTGCTACTTCCTCCGTCTGACCGATTGAACCGGATGGCATAAAAATCGACAAGACGATCGAAATTTACTTGCTAGCTCGGAGCTTTGTTAAAACTATCCGGAGAACTGGACATGTAGTCCGATTGAAGGACAAAGATTCGTTTGTCTTTTTCACATCGCTATCGTTAAAGCGTCCCGGGATCAAACGCAAGAGATTTCCGAGTCTCCTATTTCTTATTTTCTCATCATGCACAGGAATCCGGAGCTAGGAAACTACATCCAAAGGATATGAAAACCATCTAGTTTTAATAAATGGCCCTTTGAGATTTTTAAATTCATATACTTCTTCCCATTTCCTTAATATTAATAAAATATTTTTTCCTGATAAAAAAATATGTAATTCACAAAATAATAATAATACATTTTGTTATAAAATTATTTATAATAAATAATATACACACAAATATTTTTCATATACATTATTGTTTTGTACTTCAAATATTCTTATTGTACACTTACAGAATCTAGTATATGGACAGACATTGACAAGTATTTTGACATGTGCCTTACAATTAGGCAACACTAATTAAGGCAAATGAGTAGCTTCTGTGCAGGGTTGAGAATCGGTGAAAATGGGTGAAGAATCTAAGCAATATATACAGTTATCAACTATAATGTGACGTAAGATATCATATAGACAATATAACTGTAACTTAAGATTTTGATCATTAGTACCTACAGATGATCGCCCTATTCCGATGTACTACCCTGTACAGAGACATTTAACGTAATTAGTGTTGCCTAATTGTAAGGCATATTCCAAAATACTTGTCAATGTCTGTCCATAATATACTAGATTCTTTAAGTGTGCAAGCTGATCAAAAGCTGTTCAAGGACTCACCAACCCGTTCGTTCTAGGCTTCCGGGATAATGATGTCACTAAAAGGGGAGTGAAGGGGCCGTCCCAATCGCTCTAATGCCTACTGAGATATATATTTTTTTTTTGTTAAATTTAAGCGACAACCAATAAGTTAATTCTAAAGATAAGTCATATCATGTTCTATAAGAAACTGTTCAAAATCATCAAGCGAAAATGTTCTCAATACAAAAGAAACATCAGCAAAACACGAGGGGTAAACCACTGGGGATTTATGGTGTACACTTTTAAGGAATGCCAGGATTTAATAGGGATTATTCGAATTTCTGAGATATATTAGGGAATTTATTAAGATTTCCGAAATTTACAAGGACTTATCAGGATTTATTGGGATTTATGCCGGATTACTAAGAGATTTCCAGAGGATATATTCAGTGTACTTTAAAGCGCATGCGTAAAAATTAGGAATACTTGGGGACAAAGACAAAGATTTACAAGAATTTCTAGAGAACTTCCAAAGGATTCTAGAAGATTTCCACCGGATTTTCAAGGATTTCTGAGGATTTCTTTAGATCTCTGAGGATTTATTTATGATGTCTGGGATTTTTTATCAAGGATTTACGGTGTACACAAGTTTGGCCAGTTGTTTACCGACACGGCAAAACATTGTAAATGTCTTTATTTGTTTAAAATCTTCTACACATGATGTGAAAAAGTTGACCAAATTTGGCGCAACATTGAGCATTTCTTAACACTTGCTACGACATGCGGCTGCACACTATCCTGTACACTTTACAAAATAATATACCGGGTGAGCCACCACTGACGCTACGGAGTTTTATGCCGCAACGGCATATATTCTCCAACTTCTGTTGCAGGTGGATTATGTAAGTCAATAAGGGCTACATTTTAAAAATATTTTCAAATATACGCTCCAAAAAAGAGTGGCATATCAAAGTTTTACTTTTTCTTATGGAAAAGCCTGTATTTCAACACAATTTTGAATTGTACGTAAAAAATAAACCTGACTTTTCTGAATTATTTGGAATTTTCTTAAAATGTCAGGTTTTAGAAAAAAGAATGTTATCACCAAACTAAATTAATTATGACAAATTTGCTTTTAGGCTTAGATAATGGACCACCTTTAATTTATTTAGTAATCTACTACTGCAACTTTCTCTACAGGGTAATCAGAATTTTCAGTACCATTATTAGCAAATTCAAACTGTAATATCGGGCTTATTTTAAATTGAACACTCTGTATTTTATAAGTTTATCGTGTAGCAAATTTAATTGTCTTTCAAACTGTATCTTGTTTCCCTATACCTAAATCTTTAAGTTTTGAACTTATTTAGGTATTTTGGGACCATCTAACTGCAACCACATTTTTCCTCTAATATTTAAAGGAATATTTCCTAAAAGTGCCCAAAACTATGCCTACCTATCTAATTAAAAATTACGATGGTAATTTATTAATCATTTACTATATAAATGGCAAATTAGTCATTATGTTAAATTAGATTTCAGTGGTCACTAGAAATATTTTTATAAATGTTTTAAATAAAGTTACTACGGTCTCGTTCAGAAATGTTTTCTGTGTATTTTAGTCATCACGCCATAAACATTGATTACATTAATTATAATGCAGCATACTGCATAGAACTCAATATTTTGGGCACTTTTAGGAAATATTCCTTTAAATATTAGACGAAAAATGTCGTTGCAATTAGATGTTGCTCCCAAAATACCTAAATAACTTCAAAACTTAAAGATTTAGGTTAGAGAAATACAGTTTGAAAGACAATTAAATTTGCTACTCGATATACGTATAAAATAGAGGTGTTCAATTTAAAATAAGCCCGATATTACAGTTTGAATTTGCTAATAATAGTAATGAAAATTCAGCCTGTAAAGAAAGTTGTAGTAGTAAATTACTAACTAAATTAAGGGACTGGTCTATTATCTAGGCCTAAAAGCAAATTTGTCATAATTAATTTTGTTTGGGGATAATTTCTTTTTTTCAAAAACCTTACATTTTAAGAAAAATCGAAATAAATCAGAACACTTAGTATTTAGGTATAGGCAACCCTTATGAAAGTCTGGCTTATTTGTACGTGCAATTCAAAAATGTGTTGAAATACAGGTTGTTCCATAAGAAAAGGTATAACTTTGATATGCCACTCTTTTTTGGAGCGTCCTGTATATTTGAAAATATTTTAAAATGTAGCCCTTATTGACATAATCCACCTGCAAGAGAAGTTGGAGAATATATGCCATTTTGCCATAAAACTCCATGGCGTCTGTGGTGACTCAGCCTGTATATACAATTTTTTTTCATATATATCAATGGTGTCAAAACCGCGGCCCCCATGACCTTAAAATGCGGCCCGGAGCCCATGAAGTTAATTTAAAATAATAAAATAGAATTTAAAAAAGGATTTTTTTCTTTTTTTAAAACATCGCATAAATTATTAAATTTTTTTGAATTTCAATTACGGAGCTAATCACGTATCTCCTTTCCTGGATTTTGAATTTCAGTCACGGAGCGAACCTAACCCATACAAAAATAAATTTAAAAAAATTTGTCTCTTTTGAATTTCAATTACGGAGCGAACCCAACTTATTCTGCGGCCCGAAGGCTGTATTTGTGACCCATGTTTAGATATGTCTTTGACTTTAACACCACTGACATACATGATATGAAAAGGGCGATCCCAATAATTCAATTTAAATTTCCGGCAAACTTATTTATATAGAATTTTCTATTACGGCTCTGTCTGGCAAACAAAGAAAGGGAAAATGTGAAATAAAACTTCCTGTTGATATAACCAGACATTTAACCTATAAAAGTGCAATTTGTTTCATTAATATAGATTCACCTATCATGGTCGCTAAGAAAAGGTTAAAGCATCCTCGTTTAAAAAAATAAATAAACAAAATTTTTATGTAAATATAATATAAATGTAACGAATGAGTACATTTATATTTCAAAACGACGTAACTTTGAATTGTATTTTTAAAAATTGTCGTTAAAAATTTAACATTAATTAGTTGACGGACGATACATCACAATGCGGTGTTTTCAAACATAATTTTCAAGCATTTATTGCACAGATTTTCGATTTTTACTAATTTACTAATTTGCTTGCAAAAAAATATCGGAAGGAACAGCAAATGGGATCCAGGTCAAGGGGCAATTAACAGAAGAATTTGAAATAGGAAATAGTTTTGGAAAAAATAGTAACAGAAGGAAAAATGAATAGGGAAGGAACAATACTAAATAAAAGTCACCAACTCATATGTTATGCTGACGATATGGCTATACTGACAACAAACATGAAACATTTAAGAGAAATCGTAAGCAAAATAGCAAAAGGAACACAAAAATAATAGGAGAAAATAATAACAGAAGACAAAGTAATAATAAATATAAACAACAAAAGATTGGAATTTGAGGAAGTAGATGAATTTGTGTCACTATAATACTTACGATCAGAATGGAAGAAGAAAAAGACATGAACATGGGAATACTGAAAGCCAACAAAACGGCAGAAGCCTTAAACAACCTAATACGATCTAAACAATTACCTAGGTGTACTTCGCCTGTACAAATAAATAAAAAGACCTACTGTGATTTACGAACAGAGGAGGGATATATAAGAAAATTTTTAGATATGTTCTTGTAAATTTTAATTTCATTTTTAATGTTGTCAGTAAATCTTCAATCGTCGATTAATGTAAATAGACTCGATAAACAATCGAGCAAGTGCTCAGCTATACAGGCTGTCCACTGCTGTTTTGTACCTTAGTTATCTTGAAAAGCTAATTTCTCGAAAACGAATCGATGGATTTCAAAAATTGATACACCGTTGAAATGCAAATTACGTAAGCTTTTAAATGAGGTGTCACTCAACCCCTAGTGTAATTTAAGAATTTTAGGGTTGGAACCCCTGCGGCTAGGGTGTTGAAGATATGGCGATCATTTCTTCGCCAAAAGTTGTCCCCCATCGATCTAAAGTTTACGAGTTTCAGCGATTTTAAGAAAAAAATTTAGATTCTTAGATATTGCTTCGTTTTTCCGTGGACCCTGTATTTTATATTCATTAGTATTATTTTATATTCACTGCTTTCATATTATTTCCCATGCTCATTTCTGCTATAATCATATCTGTATTTTACATTACAAAATATGTGATAAATGCAATTTAATTCAAAATAAGTAGAAAATTCTAGTAACAGAGTACTCATTCAAAAATAAATGTAAAATTCATAGAAAAGATGTAACCCAGAGCTAATCACATAACAAAAGACAGACACATCGTTTCGAAAATAAACGGCTAAAACAGAACTTGAAATAAAAGCTTTGGACGTAAACTAATTACTTTGTATCGGCGCGACGCGTCTGTGTTTCATTATTAATAGGTTTTACGACATGTGAAAAGTGAACGAGTGAAAAATACCAGATACAGCGAAATCGTTTCAATTAGACGTATTGCGTTTGCAATTAAATTCAGCCTGCAGGCCCCCTCACCCCCATGTTGCAGTTCTCTTTCCGCTTGCAGATTGACTTCGTCGAGGGCGTCTTACCGCCCCGTTTCAGTTTGACATAAGGAGTTCTCGGGTTGCATGCCAAGAACAAATCCCGCGCTTATTGCAGATGCGCAGCCGGGTGCATAGTGCTTCAATGTAATTGACGACATCTTATCGAATTAGCGGGGTTGTTTCAGCCGACGAATTGCAGGCACTGTTTTGCTCCTAAATCTACTTAGCAACGCAAACAAGGAACAGATATTTGTAGCTTCATTACGGAACGTACAACAGGATATTGTTATGACCGTATGATGCCCTCTGGTGTTATATTATTAAGAGCAAGTGTACTAATGTATAAAAATTAGTCCTCCAGAGAGCTTATTATTAGGTATCCATTCTATTATACTTAAGTTGGCATATTCTTTGGTAAATGGCTGTAATAACTGTATTAATAGATATGGGGGGGGGGCATTGATTAAATGAAATGTTTATTAATAAATAATCTCCATGATTAAAGGGAATTAATTTTACAGACATTTAATAGACACCGCATTTAATAGACACGTTTATAAAAAAAGAAAATAGGGTTGCAAATTCGTCCTTTAACCAGTGAATTTTTAAGCATTATTTTCATTATTGGCCTATTCGAACATATTGACATCGTCGTATTCTCCTGCAATAAAAAGTCTTTATTTGGCATTTACTTAATACTATTTACACATAATTATACTGAGTCCATTTCTGTCTCCTCCAATTTCTTCTTCAGCTTCTTCAAGACTAGCCCTAAGCCTGTTTCGCTCAGACATCTCTCCCAACTACTTCCCCACCTCATGGCCTCCCCCGGTTCCAGCCTCCTACATTAAGTCCTTACCTCTACCAATAAGTCCAGTACTTCCCTCACCCCACAGAATCTGCATCTTCTCAAATCTTCTGGCATCCAATATTTATTTGCTCTTTATTTCCACATCGGAATTTTGTCAATATCCTCTCCTGTTCTGCGTCTCTCTTCTCCTCTAAGTACTCCGGCGTCCTCCCATGTGCATAGAGCTTCTTCATAAATGGCTGTAATAATTGTAAAAGGGCGACGTGAATACTCACCAAAAATAGGAAAAATTTAACAATCCGGAGCCTGGAATAAACGTTCTGGGCGCAGTCCTTTAGATTCGGACAACAGATATGCCATGAGAATGAACCTGAAAGCCACCGGTTGCTACTTTTCCGGAAGAAATTTTCGTTAACGTATTTGACGTAACCTAAAAGTTCCGGCGTTTTCTTTTTCCTCTCGTTGCAGCAATACTGATGGTATAGAATGGTGTTCTTACTCAGGGGACGTTAGTCCGGTTAGTCCTGGAATTTCAAAATATGTACATAAGTAAATTTTTATGTTTTTTTTT
>JAFFZR010022612.1:0-11712 GCA_018397195.1 Lethrus apterus | reverse complement strand
GCAACAATGGGTTATTAAACATTAATAATAATAAATATCTCGAAAATATTCTTATGCAACATACCATAAAAATTGGCGTATATACGCAGAAAATGTACTCTTTCAAATGGTACTATCAAAAGAGGGTGTTGTAATTTAAAAAAACAAGTGATGACGTCATAACTCGAACATAGATGACGCAGTACAAAAGATACGTATACAAAAAAAATGGACAATTGAAAAAGAAAATCGACCTGTCCGAGCATTTTTTTCTTACTTGCCCAATGAAGATTTTATCGAATATGTTCCAACCTTTACGTTAACCCTGTATGTATCTTTTTTATATCTATTATATTTGGTGTGTTGTAATAAATATATTTTATTGCACAACTCGAGTTTTAATTTGGTTGCACGCTCAAGAAAGAAAAAAAAAGATAAGTATTATAATCAACCAAGAAGTTGACACTAATAATGTTAAAATATATTAAAGATAAAGTATACGGTACACCTGCTAACACCAAAGAAGATATGATGGACAGAGTGCGAGGCGCGTTCAATAATCTAGACCAGTGATGGGGAAATAGATTTAGAGGAGGGCCGTATGAAATAATTTCAATATTTAGGCGAACCAAATAGGATTTATTACAAGTAACACGAAAACAATCAATAAATTTATTAATTTATTGTTTAGACGTGCTGGCTTTGTGTGACAAATGAAATTTTGATTGTTCATTAATTATGTGGTCGAAATTTGGCTCTCTGTCACTAATGCGCAAAGCGCATTCATGATGTTCACCGGCCATCTTATTCCCCAAATTGTTTATACGAAGTTGTTGGAAATATCTGCACACAGAGGTAACAAGACCCAAACAGATACATCATTTTTCTGAGCGTGTTTTCTATAATTGCAAACATTAGATTTGGATATACAGCTGATTTTTTTTCGCGGGCCGTATTTATGTAGATTGCTCATAATCATCGCGGGCCGCATCGAATCATGTCGCGGGCCGGATTTGGCCCGCGGGCCGCCATTTCCCGATCCCTGATCTAGACGGTGCCACATATACGGCGTGCCACATATACGAATATTTTAAAAAGAACAGGAAAGTGTTTGAGGTGGTGATGTGTTTGAAAATTTAATTTAAGATCATTAAAAACTATTATTAAAGCTATTGTTTTGTTTTCATTATTAAACAATTACTTGTTTTGTTTTTATTTATTTATATGAATTTCCATAGAATAATCTATTATGCAAAATAAAATATTAAGGAAATTAATACATTTTCCAAAATAACTCTGAAACTAAAATAGGTACGTTTAGTTATACTGCCCCTAATTTCGAACGAGTAATGTAATGAAACTGAAAATCTAGGTTGCTATTTAAAAATAACAAGATATCGATATTTTCTGAATGAAAAGTTTGACATTGTTTTCTGAACAGCCTATATTATTTCATGAAGTTTATATTGCCACATTTGTTGCAGTATACCTTCCAAAATAATGACCCGAAATTTTAAATATGTGCATGCAATCTTTTTCTGGGAATGTTGTTATGAGTAATAACCTGAAGCTGTCAATTTTTTTTTCAAAAATTAAAATATTTCGTGAAGGGCTAATTTTAAAGGCGAAGTTTATTAGACAAACTATCCTTAAAATTACATCTGGAATACATAATCATAAAAAATGAGGTATTCCATTTAAAATAAAGAAGTTGATATCAATTTCTGGTATAACCGGAAGAAGCCAAAATTTAAAACTATTTTAAATCGAAAGAGCGTGTCGTGAAACTAATATTTGCAAATTTTCAAAACTTAAATCTTATTAGGAATCTTGTCGTGACATATCCTGTATATTAAATAATAATTACCATACTCACAATACACGCTTTAATTGTGATATTAGACTTAATAGTTTTCGGCTAAATAATGATCGAGTGGAACAAATTTTTATTTAATTTGTTACCAGCTGGACTAAAAAATTTGACTTATACTACCTAGTTTTAAAGAAACACTAAATCATATCATTTTGGATGAAGCATTCTATTCTGTTGAGGAATTTATACATTTTTTAAGTGATCTTATTCTTATTGCACTGCATCAACTCTAAGAACTTGGAATTATAAGCTACACCAACTGATCTCTTATTCTAAATTATTGGCGCTCTCGTATCACTTCCGGTTGTACCGTAAGTACATACCAACTTTGTTATTTTAAATGGAATGTTATATTTTTTCATCGTTTTTCAGATTCAACACATAATTCTACACCAAAACTTATAAGGGTACCCTGTACTAAAATCTAGCCGTTTTGGAGTTTTCTATTGTTTTAAATAAATTTTAGCAATTGCAGTGGTATTTTGAAAATTCTGTATTTCCGAAAGTACTGCATTTGAAATCTTCGTTTTTGGCATTTTGCTACTCGATACCATGGACAACGGAATGGTGAAGTTGAAGTTAGAAGGAAGCATACAGGGCCGATCAAAATTAGCGACAACTTCCAACAACTTCAAATCAGTAAAAATCAATTTTTTTAAATGGAACCGCCTCGCGCCTGTATATTACTGCATTTTTAAATGTTTTTGAGTTATAAGCAGTTAACTAAATAATTCCCCTAAGAATTCCGTTTATTCCTTGTTTAGTGATGGATGTCATTATAATTAAGTATTATGATTGTCTACTTTGACACTTGTCTTTTGTTTGACATTAGTATAAAGACATAATGGCTGGTGTAGTAAATAATTGCACAAATAACGATATTTTAAATTTATTTTACATGCATGAAGAATGTGGGAGAGTAGTGGATAGAACATGTTGTACTTTTAACGAAAGATAAAAAAAAAAAAAATTAGAAAACCTGAATCAAATTTTTGCGTTTCTGCAGTTACAGCTTTTCCGAAAAGCAGAAAATTTTATTCAGGTTTTCTAAATTTTTTCTTCGTCATTCCTGGCAAATGTGGATATCTTTCGTTAATTGTACGATATGTTCTATCCACTACTCTCCCACATTCTCCTGTATGAAAAATAAATTTAGAATATCGTTATTTGTGCAATTATTAACTACACCGGCACCAGCCATTATGTTTTTATACTAATGTCAAGCAAAAGACATGTGTGAAAGTAGACAATCATAATACTTAATTATATAATTATAATAACGTCCAAGGCTGTTTAAGATCACTAAACAAGGCATAAACGGCATTCTTAGGGGAATTATTTTGAAAACTGCTTATAAGTAAAAAACTATTAGAAAATATGGGTTGTATGTCTTATAACAATCGATGTAGAATTACTAAGAGCATTTCAAAATGCAGTAATATACAGGGGGTTGCATTTAAAAAAATTGACTTTTACTGATTTGAAGTTGTTGGAAGTTGTTGCTAATTTTGAGCGACCCTGTATACTTCCTGGTAACTTTAACATCACCATTCCTTTGCCCATGGTATCAACTAGCAAAATGCCAAAAATGAAGATTTCAATTGCAGTACTTCCGGAAATACAGAATTTTCAATATACCACTGAAATTGGTAAAATTTATTTAAAACAACAAAAAACTCCAAAACGGCTAGATTTTAGCATAGGGTGCCCTTATAAGTTTTGGTGTAGAATTGTGAGTAGAATCTGATAAACGATGAAAAAATATAACATTCCATTTAAAATAACAAAGATGGTATGCACTTCCGGTACAACCGGAAGTGATACGAGAGCGCCAATAATTTAGAATAAGAGATCAGTTGGTGTAACTTATAATTCCAAGTTATTAGAGTTGATATATTTTTGTAACACGGAAAAATTCTAACGAACCACTTTATTTAATGATTCTGTATACAGTACGTTCTACAAAACGGGCCCAAGGCTGACTATAGCGACTTCATTAAAATTGCTATCTAATCATCAAAAAAGTATATATTTTATTAAATGGGACAGTCTTAGCCAAAGCTTGGCGAAAAAGTCTTTTTTAAACATCTTCATTTATTTGTTGTGACCTCACCGACAATTTTTTTAAATTGCTCGGTATAATTTTGTTTGTGTATTCTTGTAGAGCATTTTAATTAGGTACTTTTCACCGATCTAGACTTTTAGTAGGGTTATACCATGAAATTTTTGCAACAAATGCAAAAAACTGGTTTGAGCTGGTTTGGCTGGTTTGGTTGAGTTGGTTTGGCTGTTAAATCTTAAATTCTCTTTAGCAAACAATTTGTGATAATAATTAAGCAAGCGTAAAACAACTGCGTATCTTATTTGACGTTTCAAAGTGCCGAAGGAAGTTCGTTTTGTTTACTATTAGCCATCCCAAAATGGAAAATACAACTAGTAGATAAGTTACAGATTTATTTTGAGTGTGTATTTGGAGCAATTTTGTCGGGAAAACAATCAGCATAAAGTCTTAGCACTTGAACACTATTTTTTTGACACTTAAAATGAACTTGCAACATATCTACTAGTTCATTAATAATTGTATTTTCCATTCTGGCATGGCTAACAGTAAACACAACCAACTTCTTTCGGCACTTTGAAACGTCAAATAAGCGACACAGTTCTTTTATGTATGCTTAATTACTATCACCAACTGTTTGTGCCAGAAAATTTCGGATTTAACAGCCTACAAGCTCAAACTAGTTTTATGCATTTTTTGCAAAAATTTCATAGATAACCCTACTAAAAGTCTAGACCTGTGAAAAGTACTGAAAATGCTCTACAAGAATACACAAAAAAATTGTACCGAGCAATTTAAAAAATTGTCGGTGACGTCACAACAAGTAAATGAAGATGTTTAAAAAAGAATTTTTTTCGCCAAGTTGTAGGTAAGACTTTTAATATGTGTATGGTTTGTTGATGATTAAATCACAATTGAAGTCGCTATAGTCTCGGGCCCGATTTGTAGAACAGACTGTATATGTGTTGACCTTTGTGAATACTTCGGTATAGAAGTACAGATAAATTTATTATTATTATTATTGTTATTATATTATTATAAACAAAATTAAAAAAGGCAAAAATGGTTCTGTGATTATATCTGATACCGCAGTGTTTTATTCAATGAAAAAATTCAAGGATAATTAAGAAAGTGGATATGATATTGATTAGATGAAGATTATTAAATTCTTAGGATTTTCACCTTCGACAAAAATGCAAAAGTTAATAATCTTTCCATCTAGCTTCAAAAGCTGATACGAAGAGCGACAGTAAGAAAAGCTATCAGCGTAAAGGGGCAAGTAACATACTCACATGTGTAAAATAGTAATAGTAAACTTTCATTCCTCGGTCCGCTGCAACCTGGGCGAAGAGGTTTGTTGGACAAATAAAGAAATAATCTCCCACTACGTCGCCTATCATCTTTTGGTTCAAGTAACCATCGTTTACGTGCTCCCAGTCGGTATACTGAAACAAATTCACATTTTATAATTTGTAAATTGAACAAGGTTGATTAGTTAGAATGGCAATTCCGTGAATAGAAATGAATTTAAGTCGGTAAATGCTCGGCTTATGCAGAACTAAAAATTACAGCCCAAATTAGACAAATAAATTCGGTTATAATTTACAATTTTTTAAATTTAATATTTGGTA
Organism: Lethrus apterus; assembly: GCA_018397195.1. Taxonomy (NCBI): domain Eukaryota; kingdom Metazoa; phylum Arthropoda; class Insecta; order Coleoptera; family Geotrupidae; genus Lethrus; species Lethrus apterus. Next base: position 6,170 of record JAFFZR010022612.1, on the reverse strand, counting down.
GTTAAAACATACCTAGTATTGTTACGCGGAGACCACAACAAAACTTTGTGACGTTGACAGAGAAATTATTCTTTGCATAAAAGCGAAAGAAATGTCTAAGGATTGAAAACAGGCAACAATTGGTGTCAGAAGTAGGACTATTTCACTTGTCACTGTACGCCCATAGGAAATTTTCTGTGAAATCGAACTAAAAGTGAAAAAGACAGAGATTAAGAATGCTGAGCAAGAAGTTGGACGAAGAATTAGCGAAACGTAATATACAAAGCTCTGGTACGAAAACAACGTTGGTCGCTAGACTCGAAAAAATCCGGATGCTACGATTCGTGATGAGTAAAATAATCATATTTCAGCAATCACTGGAATCTCGGATGGATAATCAACAAACGTATCAGTGAGTTGCAGATGTCTTTAGAAAGCCGTTTAGACGACGAACAGAAAACTCGAACTTCCTTATCAGATATATAAATTGGAACAGAAAAACCTGTCCTCCATAAGTCGGGAATAGTTGCAATAATAAATCAGGAAAGAAAAACATGCCTTCTTAGGGAAACATGAAAATGAGTGGCGTATTACGAAGCTCTAAAGAATTTGGAAACAAAAACAGAAGAATAGAAACAAAAAAAAATAATAGCATTACTTTAGAAAAGAAAACATTTCGGCATTCTGTCAGGAATATAGAGTAAAAAACGTAGAAAAACAAAATACGTTAAATCTTACGAAATATAAAAGAAATAACGGGTGTCTCAATAAGAGTGCACTATTTCATTTAAAAATAAAGACACGTATTTATTGAGTGAGTTGTGATATTTTTATTGCATTGTAAAGTAGACATGTTCCGATTAAGTATGGAATAAAATATTCGGCAAATGGCCCCCGCGGCTCTGATGACAGGCCTTTACTCTTTTAATAAAATTTTCGATGATTTTTGACAAAGATATGGCTGTATCTCATTGATGACGCGTTGGACTTTGGCCTTGAGCTCAGGAATTGTTTCTGATTTATTCGCATAAACACAGGATTTCACAAAACCCCCAAAGAAAAAAATCGCACGGCGTTAAATCGCATGATCTTGGTGGCCAGCTGACATCAGAATTTCGTGAGATGATTTGGCCTGGAAGTCGTTGCTGCAATAAATCGATTGTTTCATGCGCGGTGTGGCAGGTGGCGCCGTCCTGCTGAAACCACATGTCGACCAGGTTCATGTCGTTCAGTTGAGGCCACAAGAACTCCGTTATCATGTTCCTGTAACGAATGCCGTTCACAGTCACTGCAATTCCGGGCTCATTTTCAAAAAAGTAAGGCCCAATCACGCCGCCTGACCAAAATCCGCACCAGACAGTTGCTCATTGTGGATGCATTTGTTCCTCATGAATCACGTGAGGATTTTCTGAGCCCCAAATTCGTCTCTTTTGTTTACTCACGAAGCCATTCAGATAGAAATTCGCTTCATCGGTGAAAATGATTTTTTTTCGAAAAATCGGCGTTCACTTCACTTTGCTCCATTACCCTTTGAACGAACTGCCGGCGTTTTGCCTGGTCAGCTGGTTTGAGCTCCTGAGTAAGCTGAGTTTTGTACGGATGAAGGTGCAGGTCTTTCGTCAAAATTCGCTGCGTAGTGCTTCCTGAAATTTAATGTTGTTGAGAACGATGCCGAATTGATGTTTTCGGGTTTTCGGCGACATGCGTTTACAGCAGCAATGATTTCAAGAGACCGACCAATACGTCGACGCAAAGGAGACTTACTGCCATAATCGACTCAGTTTCTTCAAATTTTGTGACCACTCTTCAAATTGTTGACACATTGAGTGTCGACCGAAAACTTCGCGAAGTTTGCGAGCTCTCTCAGCGTAACTTTCCCCATTTTTGTAATGGGCTTTCACAATTTTAATGCGTTCTTCTTTTGTGTAGCGCTCCATTTTTAATAATTGGAACAATCATAGGTGACAGCTGTCAAATTTCAGAGTTGCCACTTGCACGAAAATAAATAAATAGTGCACTCTTATTGAGACATACTTTACATGGATACATTCATAGATGAGATTTAATGTACAGTATAGATAGAGGATATTTACCAATTTTGTCAATATATCAACGCGATATAAACAGAAAAAGAACACAAAAACTACACAATTTAGCAACAAAGATAACAAACTCACATGGAACATATACATAAACAGTTCCTGTCGGTTTCTGAAATAATTTTTATTTGTCCATTTTCTTTGTAATCTTTTCGTATAATTCAATCCTACGTGCCACTATTTGTTAGTTGTTTGCATATGTTTTTTAAACTTTTACATTAGGATCAAAACTAATTTCATTTTTCAATTGTAGTTTGAGGGAGAAGACCTTTTTAATTTGCAGGAAAAGTAAAGAAGGCTCTAGAGAGACGTGCAAAAATTTAATAAATCTGTTTACCTGAAATACAATGGCGTCACGCTCCATGGCGCTCATATTTCTGAATACGGTATTGATAATATCATGGTACTTGTCTCTTTGTAGGTAGCTCGGGCCATCCTTTTCAAAATATTCTATGAAGTCATACAGAATGAAATATGTTCCTGTAACAGAAATAAATAAAGTCAACATAAAGAAATTTTACAACAGTCTTATTTAGATAAACAAAGCACACAGCCATTGAATATGCAATATGCCAATATTCTATAATTAATTGTTAATTAAATTTCTGAATCATATTGTTTAAAAAGAATCATAAAACGGATTTAATTTAGTTTTTTAATTTTAAGCTTGTAATAACGGGAGTAAACAAAAATTTGCCACACCCAATGACGTGATTCCAATCAAGTTGAAATAGAAAAGAATCTTTCCAAACCCGTATCAAAATAATCGTTTCGCTAATTCCTTAATTAATTATCGTGTTGAAGTAGCATTTTCAATTTGAATGCAATTTGGTCATTTATTAGTTTTATTTTATGATCGTATTGGAAATAAAAACAATTCTTGAGAGACTACGAAGAAAAATCTTTTATTTATTATTTGTTAGGTCAGACCCTCTATACATAAGTTATTGCCTAAATTTAACGTTCGGCTACCGTTTGCATGTTGAGAATGGCTTACACAGTAATTACCATACGTGTTATCGGTACCTATAATTTTTATGTTGAAACTAACGATGTACGTTGAAAATTTAACGCAATATTAACCTAAATATTAACTATAAAACACGGTATGTAGCAATATATGGTTTTGTGTCTCCGTTCGCCAATGATAATTTTCTGCATCTCTAAGGAGGCCAGTTACTATGTGTTTTCCGGCTTAGGCCGGAAAAAACTGGGGATTTTTCGATGGTTTTACGTTGACATTAATACCTTTTAAAACAGTGAATAAGGCAGGAAATAAATATGCCAAATAGCGCGAAAAACTGATCAGAATAAAAAGAAAATTATGGAAAATAAATCGAAATTGAAAAATCCACCCAACAAAAAGCGAACGGAAAAATTGTGTTATAACAGAATAACAATAGATGGAATTGAGTGGATATGGAACAACGACAAAGAAAAATTGAAAGAAACAACTCCACCAAAAAACTAAAACAAAAGGACGGACGCGGAAATGGAAACGGCCAGGCAATAGAAAATGATACAACTTAGGAATAAAACATAAGTCAATATTAGAAACTTAAACAGGTCAAATAAAAGGGAAAAGATGAGCCAGACGGATCAAAACAAAAGATCCACACTATGGAAAAGGATGATGATTTGACAAATAAACAGAAAAAAAAGCGAAGGCGACAAAAGAGGGAAATGGGAACGAAATACGATTATCGAGGAAATAGTGACAAGATAGTATACAAAAAGAACATGGAACATAAATACTATAAAGGGAAAGGAATTTGAGATTAAAATGGATATGGAACAACAAAACATGCAGATGCTAGGAATCTGCGTGACAAAAAAAGTAGAGCAAGTGAGGACAAAATTAGCAAATGAGTATACGTTATATCACTTGGAATACAAAGGGGTTTTATAGCAAAAGAGGGAGTATGGATAACCCTAAATGAAGAGATGAGCAATAGAGTAATAAAATTTGAGGCAATCAGCTCAAGAATAGATAGTCATTATAATACCACAGGATGAAATATATGTGATAAAATAATTTAGTTCTATGAACAACCTGCAAAAATAAACTGATAGGTGAAGGAAAACAATGAAGATATTTATTATAGGTGACTGGAATGGCAGAATAGGAAATGTCGTAGAAAGAGGGATTGTATATATAGGAAGACTCGGAGAATAAAACAATTAACACAAATGGAGAAATGGTACTACAGTTCTGTATAAAAAACGAAATAATCACATATAATCACAAGACCTTTCTTTTTTCCGGATAAATTTTCAGTTTTTAACGAAAAATTGAAAATTGAAAATTTATTCGGAAATAAAAAGAAAACTCGAGTATAATTCGGTAAGATAATTTATTAAATGTTTATCTTATTTTTTTCTTTCTTGAGCGTGCAACCAAATTGAAACTCGAGTTGTGCAATAAAATATATTTATTACAACACACCAAATATAATAAATATAAAAATGTGTTTCGTAATCTTTATCAAGCAATAAATATATGTGACGTTTGTTATATTTTACTATGGAAACCTTTTTATAAAAATAGTTTACTATGAATTTTTTCCATCAATTAGTTCAAAGGTTGAAATATTTAAACATAAAAGTAATTAATGAATCAAACTTTACAATTCCTAAACCCTATTGCGTCCCACGTTACGACTTCTATATACTCCAGCTATTGCTGTAAGGCTAGGAAAAACGTGGAAAAAAACCTACAGCAATAGCTGGAGTATATAGCCAATGATTCCATCAGCCCATAAGGAACACCACCCAGTGATTTTTTTGTAGGTGTAATGTGAAAGACCTCTGGTTTCAACAAGACGGCGCAACATGCCACACAATGAATTTATTCCAGGAAACGTTCGATAAGCCCATAATTTTGCGAAATGGGCTTGTGCATTGGCCTCCACGATCGTGTGATATTACACCTCTGGATTATTTTCTGTGAGGATATGTAAAGTCGCTTGTCTATGCTGATAACCCACAGACCTTGGACTACTTCGCAGCCAACGTTAGCCGCGTTACTGCCAATATACGGCCTCAGCTGCTTGAAAAAGTGGTCGAAAATTGGATTTTGAGATTTCGTGACTGGACTAAGCAGCACTAACAGTTCAAATAGCGCGTCCGTGAAAACGCGTAACGACGATAGCGCGTAGTTCGATCGATAAACTAAGCAATAACTACCAAAGTATTGTTAGTAGAAAAAAAAGTTTTAAACAAAAGATGATCTCTAAGTTTGACAATAAATAAAATTCGATAAAAGTGAACGGATAGGGAGGTAAAGGCAAAAAACAGACGAAAATACGGAAGTTTGTGAAATAACTCGACAAGTATTGGTGTTGGAAAAAAAAGTTTCGAATAAAAACGTTAGGAAATTATAAGAGAAAAGGTCTCTATAGTTTTTTTGTGTAAAATGATTCGTTTTCGAGATATCGAATTAAACGCGTCGCTCGCGATAGCGGCGCCACTGACACTCGAGAAACCCCTCAAATCCGGCATTATGCTCAGAATACATCCCTCTAACAAATTATACTATCACCCAACTTACGTTATTTTATGTAGATTTTGGCTTATTTTTTGATAGATTTACTGGACATTATGAACATTTCAGTAAATACCATAAGCATTTTTACTAAGGAAAAGGTAAGGAATAACGGAATAAGTTTTATTATCATTTAAGTAGGCAAGCTATTTGCAACAAACTAGGTACACAATTTTATACGCATAGCCGCACAACATAACTTCTATATATATATTTTGACCTTTCTGACACGAAGCCTGCAAAAAGAGATCATATCTTACGGTTTGTTTGAAGTTAAGCCACTTCTGCGGACACGTGAAAAATATGACGTATTCGCTCGAACATGAAATACAGTTTAGGTTAGGAAGATTCTCGACTTTTTTGTCCATTTTGCTTGCACTTTAAGTAACATTTGACGACGTTTGTTAACAATTGCGTGTTTCCCTCGTTTGTTTTCATTAGTTATGGGTTTCGTATTATGGTGATAAGCAAGACGGATTAAGGTATTGACTTATACGTTAAGTACGCTCTTTTCGTTATCTTTTAATGTTATTATATTGATTTTTTTT
>JAFFZR010022610.1:0-11872 GCA_018397195.1 Lethrus apterus | reverse complement strand
GGTTTGGGTTTGTATGAAAGAAAATTTTTGAAAAATCCACGGGAAAAGTCGGAAATGTATCTATCTATCTATCTATCTATCTTCTACCTACATCTATTGTTGCATAAAATGACAGGACAACGACTGTCGGGTCAGCTAGTAATATAATACAATACTTTGTCATCTTCATATTTTTTAATTAATATAATGTTACTAGTTTTGTATTTTGTGTTTTACTTAATAAATGTTTAACCATCGAGTGGCCGACATAAAAAGTTTCTGTCTACCCCATATTTTTTTTGTCAAAATTCATTTTACATTTACTTATAAATTACAATGAGTTTATTTTAATACCAAAAATAACTTTGTTGAATTCAAGAAACATTATAGTGGGGTATTTAAAATATCTCACTATATAATTAAACCTTATCAAATTGTCAGCTCAGTGTTAGCTTCAAAAACACATTTAAGTTGATGAATTTGTAAAAAATCAATATTAGGAAAGCAGGGGGTCTACCTAAAACAGAAAAAATCGGCACGTGGTCTACGGGACAAAAAAGTTTGGGGACCTGTGCTCTAAATTAATGACAATAACAGTATTTTTGGTTAACAATATTTTAATTAATATTTCTAGCGCACGTAATATTGAATAAACACTTGTTTACTGTTTACAATTTTGTCGTAAATCATGGAAAATTAACTACATAGCAAAAAATTGTACAGAAAAATGTCAAGGTTGCAAATAAAAAGTCACGAACAGTAGAGTAAAACAAATATATTGTGGGGGCTCGACTCAATACGCACACAGAACTTGTTACTTCTTTGATGGAGGCTCGTGACTGGGGGTTTGGCCTGTTACGTCATATGCTTGTGTGCCAATTGCGATACGATATTCAATTAAGTCTTGCGTTGTTTATCTGGTTTCATTAATTGGTTAACAAATATGTTTTTATTTTTTTAATTAATTGTGTGATGCGGATGGACTTATGGATAATTATATAATGACATTTTGTTAAACATACACATATTAATAGTATACAGTGTGGTAAGAGAGTAACGGATAAATTCGATAACTTCGTAGAAATAAATTTTCTGGAAAAAAATCTCCAAGGGGTATGATTTAAATTTTCATCTTGGTGCGTCATTTGTTTTTAAAGTTATGACATGACGTCATCGATTTTTTTTTTTTTAAATGGTAACCTATATTTTTTATTTTTTATTTCAGTAGTACTTTTTATTCTCTTTTCAGTGGTATAACATTTTTGTTATGTTACTTTTGTAAAAACTGAGAAAAAATGCCTTAAAAGCGAAATCTTAAAAAAATTAATTTTCCAAAATTAATCTAGTTACCCTACAAAATAAAAAGTTTTTGTTGCGGCTGTCAGAAGTCAAGAATAAAATAAGTGTTACTTGCTTGTTTTAAATTAGAATTTACCTTTGGTAAACTCCCTTATTTATCAAAATGGTACAATTGAGTGAGGAAGAAAGAATTAAAGTGTTAATGATGATTCGTTATGGCGATAGAGTTAGAACACATCAAAAAGTATGTCAAACATGTACGATCATTGTCTTCCATTGTTTAAGGAATTTAAGTTTATGACCCTGTATTCAGTTATAATCTACGAATGCTGTTTATATGTAAAAAAAACTCCAATCTGTTCACACGAAACTGTGACATCCAGAAACGTTATGATACAAGAAATAGGATGCTACTGGAGTTCACAACCTTCACAACCTTGCACTGTCTGAGAGAAGCCCAAAGTATCTCTGCATAAAAATTTATAATTTATAACCATCTGCCTGATGAGTTTAGAGCTATTAAAAGCCTATCAGTGTTCAAAAGTCACATAAAATCCTGGTTCATTGATAAATGTTTTTATTTTCTGTTGGATTAATTTAATAATTAATACTCCAATTTATCCTGACTTGTGTTATATATGCATAAATAAATATTTAATTGTATTAACTTACTAATATAATCTATTTATATTGACAATTTGTTCATATCTTGTAAAAGATCTATAGCAAATAAATTCTATTATTATAGTGTGATTATAGCGCATAAACAAAGAATTCCGTAAATGTGAGTAATTTAAACAAAAAAGAAAATGGAGACGAGGCTATACAAAAAGTCTGCAGACTGTGTTTAAATAAAATGAACATTGAGAAAGAAAGACGTGACGCCAAAGGTTGTTTGGAAGCTCAAGCTAAGAAGATGAAAGTAGTATCAGAAAAATCTTATTCTGATCTGTCGGCATGATAGTCCGAATTCCAGTACCTCAAATTGACAGAGGAAGAGGAGATGCCAGATCTATTTTACCTGTTGTATTAGAGAAAACCAGTGAAGGATTCTTTCGATTAGGAACAAGAAATGGCCGAATCAAGCAACTATATTCTCGGTCCCAATTCAGTGTATGCGAACGAGAATTAATTGCAGTTGAAGACGTACCCCGAATATCAACACATCGCTCCGTTCTATTGCAACAGCCCAACGTACTGGTAGCGACCAGGGATTTAAAAAACGCTCGTGCAAAAAACAATGTGACAGCAAAAAGTGTGCTTCTTTTTAAAATAATGTACTGTGCGATACAAATGCCATTTTGCAATAAATGATTTAATGCTAAAGTGATAATGTTCTTTTTTTCTAACTTGTTGACACCGTTGCTATGAAACATTTAGAGACAGACAACATGACATTGCAGGCGACATTTATATTTAACGAATTTCGGTAATTTTGCAATAAATGATTTAATGCTAAAGTGATAATGTTCTTTTTTTCTAACTTGTTGACACCGTTGCTATGAAACATTTAGAGACAGACAACATGACATTGCAGGCGACATTTATATTTAACGAATTTCGGTAATTTTTTTCTTCATATTTACGGTTGTAGATAAAATAGTATACACGTGCGTGAAGTGTCATTAAAAAACTCGTATGCTGAAAGAAGATTCGCTGCATATTTAACAAAACTAACTAGTGCATTACATGTAGCGTTTAATTCTGAACAACTTTTGTCTTAAAGATGTTGATCTAAAATAATCACGGGAGATAATATTTGCAATAATTCAATTTTACATGTAAAATCCCTATGTCCCAGATTTAAAGCAACACAGTGTATAGATTAACTAGTTATTGTATAGAATAACTAGTTAAAGTTATAACTCAGTGTTTATTTCATACTTTAACTGCTACCTTAAGGCAATTCGTAAAATACCTAGTTATTTCACGAAATAACTGAATTAAACGCTTTACCGGTAACATACAGGGTGACTGGTACTTAAACGTACATATTAAAGGACATGGTAGTACAGCTCATTTACAATAGATTTAGCCAAATTTGCCTTATACAAAAGTCGATAGTTTTCGAGATATTGATTTTTTTGTGTTTTCTTCAAATTCACTACTTCCTCTTACTCATATTTTAAATTAAAGAAAACAATAAATCTTTATTTCAATTTTTCAGTTTCCCTAGCTTAAAGATACATTAACACACATTATGTATCTAAAATTATATCAAATAGTTCAAAGAAATAAAAATAGAGGAGCTAAAACTTCCACTTGTGAAGAAAAATTTGAAATAATATGTATGTATCCAGGTATTTATTTCTAAATTTTCATAATACATTAAGCGTACAAATGGTTTTTAAAACATATTTGTTGTATTATCTTTCGAATGAGGTATAAATAACCACCAATAGCTTCGAAATCAATTAGTAACGTATTAAAGTAGGCGCAGGTACCTACCTGCGAAGTAGGGTTATTTGACACCAATCGCAATTGTTCACTTGAATATGACAGCAAACTTGTGTTTTGTTTGATTTTCTGCTTTTTACTATTATTTCTGTGTTCCTTGGTGTACAATATCTTACCATTTAAGATGGCAACGTTTTCAAACGCCGAATATGCGGATATTTTGTTCATTTACGGTTTTTGTAATGGGAGTTAACTTAATTATGTACTGACTTTTTATGGAATGTATCTTGTCCAAAATAAAGTTCAAACGTGTACTTGCGTCTAATTTTAATACCATACTAATTGATATAAAAGCTAATGGTGGTTACAGTTAAAGTTCAAAGGTGTACCTGCGCCTACTTTAATACGTTACTAATTGATTTCGAAGCTATTGGTGGTTATTTATACCTCATTCGAAAGATAATACAACAAATATGTTTTAAAAACCATTTGTACGCTTAATGTATTATGAAAATATTATTATGAAATAAATACCTGGATACATACATATTATTTCATTTTTATTTCTTTGAACTATTTGATATAACTTTAGATACATAATGTGTGTTAATGTATCTTTGAGCTAGGGAAACTGAAAAATTGAAATAAAGATTTATTGTTTTCTTTAATTTAAAATATGAGTAAGAGTAAGTAGTGAATTTTGAAGAAAACACAAAAAATCAATATCTCGAAAACTATCGACTTTTGTATAAGGCAAATTTGGCTAAATCTATTGTAAATGAGCTGTACTACCATGTCCTTTAATATGTACGTTTAAGTACCAGTCACCCTGTATATATATTTTACTTAAATTTCATATATCATTTTTGATATCATATATTTTTGTCATTTTTTATTAATATTCTTTATTCATTATTATCAATTATTTAAATCAAATGTATGCATGTATTGCATTTTTTTTAGAGAAATGGTATGAAATAACTTTTCGGTAAAAAATTGAGTTCTAACAATTAAAGGCTACTATATTTTGTTTTTGAAAAAAATATTGTTTAAACGTTTAAAATTAAGAATTTCTTGTTATCTAATATTATTATAAACAGTGCCCGTCTTAAATGTTGAAACATATGGGGAATTCGTTTTGGGGGACAGGTTCAGCATGTCCACAAACCCAAAAATTCGTTACTAATCTGCAAAAAGTGAGGTTAGATGACATGATATCCCAAAAACTTATTTGAAAAAGTTGCTTAGAATTCAATTCTGAGGGTATAATCATGAATTTGTTTTTTCTCCAAAACGATGGCGGTCATTTTCATGAAACAGCCAACTAAGATATTTGACGTTCCATGTTATTTTAAGGTGGATTGTTGCTATGTGGATTGCATGCTAAGTTCCATCCACTTATTTCACTATTATTTTAACATTTACTTTTCCAGTACAATATATGGTTCGATATACACTTATAAATGAGGCTTAGCTACTAACGACGAATAATAAATACATAACTTAAACTACCTTAATTGCTATTTTGCGTCAAATTTAATGATATCTTGATCATTAAATTTCACGAAATGTATGGCTTTTATACGGGGGTCTTCCTTAAATAAGTACAGATATTTGAACAGCTGATAGCTGACAATAGCCCAACCGCAAATATGCAAAAATGACGATCCTATGTTGAAGGGTGTGCCAGAAAAAAATATTTTAGTTTTGAGTAAAATGACAGTAACGCCGAATTATCACTAATAAAGGTTGTTTTGCAACATTTCATGTTATTCCCGCCAAAGGAAGTTGATTTCCATCGCGACACACTGAAATGGACACAGGACCGAATGCCCACATAAAAAATGACATTTTTCGAAAATTTAAAATGAAGATAGGGCCGCCATTTATGCGGATTTGGGTATGGGTTAAGGTCAGCTATCACCTGTACTTATTTAGGGAAGACTCTGTATGTACATCTGTGTGATCTTTGAGATTATCGATTAATGGTGATATTCCATATTAAATTAGATAATAATAAAAACAAAAATACATTCAAACAATAATGGCGATGTTTCTTTTTTTAAGAAAAATGTATTAAATCAACCAAAATACTCCTTCAAATTTTTACATTTATCCCAAAAACCTCATACATAAATTTGTTTATTATTTTTACTTCTTAAAACAAAATTTTTAAACGTTGTCCTTTTATTAAATGGGATACAACATAAAGACTATAATACCGGCGGAAATGTATGGTGAGGCACTTGTATTTCCAGTAATTAATAATTATAAAATATTTGTAATTATGATAAGCCGGCGAGCTCTGTCTGTCTGTCGACTCGTTTGCCGACTGTCGTGGTGAGTGCACGTGCCATCGATTACGCATGAGTATCGTTTTCTCTGCTTATATAGGTGCGGTAGTAGTGGGAGTGGGAGTGAGAGCTGTGGTGGGATGCATCCTTACTGCGCCGGCGTGCGAGAGAGAGGAGAGTGTTCTCGCTCATTCGTGCGTGTTTTCTTTTCGGGTGTGTAAAGAAAAATTATTATTATATTATTATTTTGGGGAAACCTGAGGAGGCCGGGGCTTTTAAGCCCCGTGCCTCGCTGAGTCGGTCGCCGCCGCCGCCGCCTGATTCTGTCAGGTCCGCGTCGTCCGGTACTTCTGGGCAGAAGAGACTCCGACGAGAGGACGATGTGGACGTGGAGGTCTTTGAGGATACTAGGGCCAATACCGGAGAAATGGCTAAGAGTAGGAAGATAAGGGAGGAGTTGCACGATTATGTCTTCAATGACACACTAAGGTCTCATATGCGGTTAATAGAGGAATTCTGGATAGGTTTGGCAGGATGGAAGCTCTTATGCAGGACTTGGTTGAGAGACGGATGACTTGGATAGGGTTGTAAGGAGACTGAAGGACGACTTACCTGGTTCTCCTCGAGAACCTGTCGGGACTCAGATGTCATTTGCTGGTGCCGTGAGGAAGCCGCGTGAGGCTGTTATCCTGAGACCGAAGGAACCTGAAAAAGTAAAAGATTCTGTAGAATTGAAGGAGAAAATGATGACGACATTAAGGCCGAATGTAGCGAACATAAGATTCCGGAACATAAGGACAATCAGGGATAAGGGACTATTAATTGAAACGGAAGGTCAAGCTGATATTGACGTACTGAAACAGACAGTGGCGGAGGAGGGAGCTTTTGTGGTTTGCTCTTCTGGTACAATTCTGCCGAAGGTTACTCTGTTTGACGTGGATAGAAACATGGCAGAGAACGTTGTTCTCGAGTTGCTTGTACGGAAGAACTTATCTGTCCTTAGAGATGATATTGGTAGGGAAGTCAGAGTGGCGTATAAATCCGGACCACGGAATAGGAACAAAGTCAACTATGTTCTGGAAGTTACAGGGAAAGTCAGGGATTTTATGCTTAAATCTGGGAGAGTATTTCTGGAATGAGGATCGCACCGTGTATTAGATAGGCTGGACGTTTCGAGGTGCTACCGCTGCCAGGGCTTTGGGCATGTTGCTAAGAGGTGCCAGCGGGAAGTGCTCTGTGGGCACTGTTCTGCAAGTGGACACTCCTTCAAGGACTGTCCGAAGAGGGATAAGGCTTCGAAATGTCCGAACTGTTCTCAGAGGGGTAGAGCTTAGAATCATGCTGTGACCGATCAGGAATGCCCAGAATTTGTAAGAGCCACGGAGGCGTTGAGGGCTCGCACGTCCTACGCGTGATGGCTTACCAGTCTCGTTGGACTCTGAGGGTTGGGCAGATAAATGTCCAACGATCGCGACTCGTAACGGCAGAGATTGATCAGTATGGTAAGAGCGAAGACCTCGACGTCGTAGTACTCCAAGAACCTTACTGTGGTTGTGGTTATGAGGGCTGGCTATCGGTTCCCGGCAGGGGGGAGCAGCCAGGGGTCGTCACGCTGGTGGCACAAAAATTTGAGGTTCTATGTCTAGAGAAATACCGCTCCGAACATCTGGTCTTTATCAGCATGGGTGGGATGGGTCTCGAACCCTTAATTATCGTGAACCTCTATTGTCAGTACAGTCTGCCACAGCCTGGGTTTCTGGCGTTGTTGGACGCTGTTCTCTCTGGCACTGGAAACTCTAGGGTTATAGTTTGCATGGACTCAAATGCCAGGTCGAGCAGTTGGCATGATGTACTGACAAACGACAGAGGACGCGAGATGGATGAGTTTATTTTTCAGCACGAGATGGTCATAATGAACCTGACAGGTCACCCGATGACTTTTTCTACCTCCAATGAAGAGTCCAACATAGACCTCACGTTGTCTGGATGGGGTATGGTTGACAGGATTCAGGACTGGCGTACCTGCCCAGAAGCCTGTTCCAGTGATCACGTAATGATCCGGTTTGAAGTCTGTAGCGGCCTGGAGAGAAGATTCATTGGGGATGGGTTGAGTTCTAGATTTACTCTTCGGGGCGACGCCTGGCACGGGAGGTTCGATGATCTTCTGCGACAACAGGTTCTTTGGCCGTCTTAGGGCCATTCTCTGTTGCAATATTAGACATATGTAAAAAAACGAAACCTACCTGTGCACAGTGGTTCCGCCGCCTAATAAGGGCGGTTATAGAGATAACGCGATATATTATGGACTATAATAATAAGTAAATTCTAGCGGTAAACCTTGAGTCACCACTACTAAGGAAATGCAAAGTTTTTTGCGATAAATATATTGGAACAAGAAGTGGCGCAAGCGTTTAAAATAAAACGGAACTCTGCAGAACTATCGAAATGCAGGTTAGGATTGAAGTGTGACATTATCGATCTAAAATGCAGCAGGAATAGCGCAATAGCCGCAGATTTATTAGTGGAATAAGTTACGCATAAGTTATGTCGTCTGCAGAGAACAGAAAGGTATAACTTACCTTGTTGTTAAACAGAAGGCGACTCAGAAAGCCCAAAAGTACAGCACTACTCTTAAGAAAAAAAGTCTGTTCGTCCGAGTTAATGGGTAAAAATAAAGTAGCAAATATTGGCTGTTCCAAGAGTTGCGTACACATTTGGCACAATTAAATGCGCTAGAAAGTAGAGCGATATAGATAGGAAAATAAGAAGGATGATTAATAAGCACAGATCGCACCATCCAAAACCGTCTTTAGAAACTGGGGCATACGGAAAGGATTAGAAGTGAAATCAGCAATGGCAATGTTAAAAGACTTCAAATTAAGGTGGTTCGGGCATTTAGTAAGAATGGGACAGTCAAGGCAAGTTAAGAGAATCTGCGAAGGAAACCCAATAGTCAAGAATAGGAGAGGAAGGCCGAGAAGGTCGTGGAACAATGCAGTAGAAGCTATATTAGAAAAGGCATGAGAAAATTTGAACATAGTCAAAAAATGGCAAGAGCAGTAATAAGTGGAGGAATTTGCGCAGAAGAGAAGAGGAGTTAGGACGAGAGGTAACTCAAACACCTTAGGTTATGAGGACCAAATCTGTTTGAATGGTTGGAGGTATTGAAGGAGATTTAGTGACCGATAAAGATCTAAATGAAAATACAGAAAATTTAATCACTACAAGACGATTTACTTAATAAATTTTAAAAATATTTAAGTACTTTTTAATTAAAGTAGATTTATAAATCTTTCGTAGTAATAATGATTTGGTTGTGTTTTCCTATCGAAATGTTCTAATTTATGTATATTAGCTTCTAGAAATCGTTTGAAATTTGTTTCTTTGTCACACACGAATCATGCACATTGGTTTATTATAATGTGTACGCATTTAAGTGATTTGATGTTTACCTTCTTGTTGATTGAGATAAAACACAAAAAATCAAGTTTGGGGTAATTTGTACCAAACACCTAGCGGCAAAATGTAACATGTTACTACCTACCCCGCTTCAACAACATGCCATTTCCATTAAAGTGATATTTACTTTTAGAATGAGAAATTACAAGAAGAAAACTGAAAGAGGCTCTACTTCTAAAGAGGACATGGAAGAGGCAGTGAACAGGGTTGTACATAACAAGGAGTCAATACGCTCGGTGGCAAAAGCTTTAAATATATGTCATGTGACTCTTTTTAGATATGTGAAAAAAGCAAATGTTTCCCAGGCTCGTATCAAGTTATCCATCGGTACAGCCAATAGTTCTGGATGGATGGCGGCTGAAGAAATCTACAAATTTATGGAACACTTTGTCGCTCCCGTAAAGCCCTCGAAAACAACCCAGTTCCCTTATTACTAGATAACCACTAGTCACATTTAGCAATAAAGACTATAAACTACGCAAAAGAAAACGGGGGGGGGGTCCCACCTCATTGTTCTCACCGTTTACAACCACTAGATAGAAGCGTATATGGTCCTTTTAAAAAATATTTATCTCCTGCTCAAGATAGTTGGATGAGAACCCACCCCGGGAAGTCAATGACAATATATGACGTTCCTTCTTTGGTTCGAGATGCATTACCTCTGGCAACCATTCCCATAAACATTATGAAAGGTTTCAGAGTCAGTGGCATCGAACCTCTTAACAGAGACATTTTTGGCGACGATGAATTTTTACCAGCTAGTGTAGCAGATCAACCAGAACCGCTACCTCTACCAACAATACCACCACAACCAACAACACCACCGCCACCAACACCATCTTCGTCTTCCCAGATGGAACCTATTGCTACAGCATTAGTTGACCTACTTACAGAATGTTCTGCAGTATCCACATCTAAGTTTTATTCTGGTATTTTCCCAAGCACTTCCACATACAACATTGCCTTTTCTCCAGAAATTGTTCGAACATTGCCTAAAGGTGGACTTCGGAAGGCAACAACTAGAGGTAAGAAAAAAAGAAAATCTGCAGTTTTAACTGACATACCAGAGAAAAATGCATTGGAAGAAGAACAAAGTCAAAAATCAAGGAAAAGTAGTGAAAGTGAAAAAAAAGGTTTGGGCAAAATCTGACGAATCATCAGAAGACGAATACTTCTGCTTGGTTTGTACTGAAGCATACACCAACACCAAAACCTAATGAATCTTGGATTATGTGCCGCCCCTGCAAAATGTGGTCACATGAAGACTGCACTGCCGGAACTAGTCCCTATATCTGAAACATTTGCGATTCTGACAGTGAATAAAAAATGATAAATAAATTCGTGTATATCAATGTTATACCTATATTGAAAGTTATTTTCATAGAATTGTTTTTTTTTATAAATACCTATGTTTACGTCAATAAAAAAAACTTGCGTTACAATTTACCCCACCAGTTGTTACTTTTTACCCCGGACTGGGGCATATTGTTACATTGGTACAGCTTTATTAGAAATGCAGTTAGACGTCTAACTGTCTAAGATTTTGTCACATATTTATACTCAAGGAGTTCACCAAACATGTAAGTAATAGGTGACGCAAGTTAATTCATGATTGGGGAAGACATTCTTGAGATAAAAAATCATAACTTTTTTTTGTTACAACCTGCCCCGGTCGCCCCTATCGAAATTTTGATGATGATTGGGTACGGAGATCGTGTAAGAATCCGCCAACAAGTTTGTGCTCTTTTTAATCAAGAGCATCCCGTACGGCCCCCGATAACACAAACGACTGTGAGCAGAATTGAAAAAAAGTTTAGGGAGACGGGGTCTGTGAAAGATGCACCAAAATCTGGGCGGAGAAAAGCTGCCGATGACGAAACAAGCTTGTCGATCCTTTTGGAATTGGAGGATAATCCTCATTTTTCGTCTAACGAGCTTGGCCTAAATTATGATATTAGTCATCTGTCCTAAGACTTTTAAGACGTGAAAAGTATCGTCCTTACAAGATTCAGTTGGTTTAAGAATTGTCAGAGGACGATCCTGATCGACGGACTGAATTTTGCGAAAATATGATGAACATTTGCCAGGAACATCCAGAATTCGTAGAAAAACTTTTATTCTCTGATGAGGCTACATTTTATCTCAACGGACCAGTTAATAGACAAAACTGTCGTTACTGGGCAAGAAATAATCCACACTTGATGCAAGAAGGTCATTCTCAACACCTGCAAAAACTTAATGTATTGGCAGGAATTATTGGTGATCACATTGTTGGGCCTTATTTCTTCGATGGTAATCTTACTGGTGACATTTACCTAGGCTTTCTTCGAAACACCCTCCTTCCCACTTTAGTCGAATTATTCCCTAATATCTTGGAACCAGGGGTGGGACTCTGTGTATTGTAGATATCTATATATCGCTTACTGTCTATATCTAATGTACTC
>JAFFZR010022608.1:0-11968 GCA_018397195.1 Lethrus apterus | reverse complement strand
TAATGCGATTTACGAGGGTCAAACTAGCCCTAAAAAATAGAACACAAAACGTAACGGCTTCGCGGAACACTGCATTAATTCATAACCATTTTATGGATTTGAGTAATTTCAAACGTTTGCACACAAATATAAAGGGCAACGGCTGAATTTATTAGAAAACCTGGAAATCGACAAAGCCCATGGAAATTTCCCAGTAATCGCGGCAATAACGGTTTCACAATCTCAACAATTCTCGCGAGTATATTTGTAGAATTAAGAACTAATTCCATTGCTTGTTACTCTTTGAAAATGGTTTTACGCCCGAAATAGCTTTTAGAGATATTAAATACTTTTTTGTGAAATATATCAAATGTTTTATTTTTTTTTTATTTACAAATTTCATCAAGTGTCGAGTGATATTTCAATTTCAACTAGTAATGCTCAACTCTAAAAACTATTGGACTTTCAAACTCTCCTTGTAGCGTTATTAATTATAAATATAATATATTCATAATTTAAACTTAACATTTTAAAATTATCAGATCAATATTCCATACGAAAAATAAGTTTCCTTGCCAAAAACATTGCATATCTTTTAGGTAATTTAAAATTTTTCTAGAAAAGCGACGGGTTGTCGCAATAAATTATGGAAAAATGTCCGCAATGTCGTATTTGTCAAATTATTTACGTCTCGGCGAAAATAGCTACAATATACGCATGACCGCCGTCGTCATTAATCTTGCTCACGTCTCGATGCATAAATGATTTATCTCACCTCAAATATGACATTTATAGTTATTGATTCACTCGTGATTTACGCTGAACTGTAAATCTTTCGACATTACTCTGTCCCCCTTCTGTTCGCCCGACTGACATACAGTCGCAACAAATTCGAAATCGCGCACCGATAATTTATGCATGATCCCCGTGCATGGAACAGATTTGTTCGGAGGATAAAAGAAAATTCGGAAATTGCGTTTATCTCCGAATTAATTAGTTTTCGGTTAACGTTTGATGTAGAACATGATCGCGTAAATTAATTAGCGATTAATGCAACAAATTTTAAATGTAATGGTTGTATAATGTGGAGTTACCATTTAAAATCATTACCACCTAATTATAGAGTATACGGTATTATATTTACTATTCATGATGATTTTGTATTGCAACTTCGTTAGTAATTTATTTCTGTTTGAACGTTGTTTTCGTAATTTAAGTGCAACTAAACAATAATAATATATTTCGTTATTATGATTTAAACCCTTGAAATTGAATAAGTGCCCATTACATACAAACATACCAAGCAGGAACAGAATGAAGTTGGAGAAAAATGCTGTAGAGAATTTTTTTTATGAAATTAATCTGGAAAAATCAATAAGTAATCTTAGTTAGGTCAGTAATCCCGGCATTTTTTAATATTTTTATCAATTTTTTTCTCAACTTCACCATCAATTTTTTTGATATCTCAAAATTCAAAAAATTACGCGGCACAAAATAATTGTCAAAGAAATGAGATTAGAAATATCGATACGACAGGTACAATTAAGACGGATGGGACACAAAAAATGAATGAAATGGCTAGAAAAGTCTATGAAGCAAACTGGGAAGAAGAAAAGTGGGAACACTTTAGAAAAAGGAAGTGTAGAGAGCAGTAAATAATAATCAAATGCGTCGCTACACCAAGAGTGGCAAAAAATAGAACTATGTGGAAGTAGCCTGAAAGAACGATAACGAAACTCAACGAAAGGTAGAAAGTTTCAAAATTAAGTAAGTAGAAATGGTGCTTGAATCAATTGCATAGATTCAATTTCTCTTACGTTGGTCACTTATGTTGGATGAAGTGATATGAAAATGATAACAAATTCAAAAACGCATGGGCAACGTTTAACCAAAAACAAGAGACAGAATAAAATGTATCAATGCTTTAGAAAATTTGAAATAAACAGATAAACAGCTCTACTGTGATTGAGTATACTAATAGATGGAGCCGCAGTTGTAAATTACTACCTCTGGCATAGATGGTAGACATTATTTCAAATACGTAATAAAATATTTACTTTTATTTGACCTTTATTTGTATGAAAAGCAATTTTTTATTTTTCCGACTTTTTCCGACTTTTCCGACCAGAATATTTATCGTAAACACTTTCGGGACAATCTCGCACTTCCCAAACAGCTTCTCGTGCAACTTTTAATTTCGCAAGCGAAGTTCTCCAATGATTAAGAATAATTGGCTCATTAGAAAGGTCACCAAGAAACGAGTATAAAACAAATGTACAACGTAAATAATTTCCACTTGCGACTTTAAAAATAAAGAAGAATTTCAGGCTGAAGAGACAACGCAATCATTTAAGTTAGTAATTAAATTACTCAAACAAACATTTTGCATTAATTTTAATTTTATACCTTTAGTAAACATTAAAATCGTACCTAAATATTAACATAAACAATATTCATTTATTATTTAATATGTATATTTAAACGTAGTAATTGGAATAGGATTATGAACCATAATTTAATTTAATAAGTTGTATAGAGCTTTTTGAGACGTTTTAAATATTACTGGTTGCCATTTATTTTGACTTAAGTAGGCCGTTTGACTAAACAGCGTTTAATATTTTTTATAGTAAGCTGTGCAGGGGTATGGGATATTGTACTGGATGTGTTTAGGTCTTTTTGAACAGTTAAGCAATGTAGTATTAAATATAAACAGTTGTAAGTGACTAATTGTATTTTATATTTAGTTCCAGAAAAGAACATCGAACTGAAGCAAAAATTTGTTGAAGATGAGACGGTGCAAGTCTTGTGCACGGCAGAAGGTGTTTACCCAAAACCCAAAATGAATTTATTAATGGGAAACAGGTATGTGTATTGCCATGTAGCTTTTACTTACCCGAACATGATTAGATTTATAGGCTTTAGATTAATTAATATACAAATTATTATATTAATTAATCTGATTATAATCAGGCTAGTTGCCTACATTTTCTGATATTAATTTACGAAATAATTTCTCAGTTTTTTTTCATTTCTATTTAATATTTCCTTTTATTTAAAAAATCGTTATAAATTAATTTACTTGTTATAAATATTATCCTTTTATGTCATAATAGTAGTTTACGCGATAAGTGAGTGAATATGTTCATTATGAAACGAGTATGCGAATTGAAAGCATACGAGTTTTTTAATGACACTTCACGCACGTGTTGCGTACACATATTTTATCTACAACCGTAAATATGAAGAAGAAATTTACCGAAATTCGTTAAATATAAATGTCGCCTGCAATGTCATGTTGTCTGCCCTAAATATTTCATAGCACCGGTGTCAACAAGTACGGACATTTTGCCGTGGTTGCCGTGGACACTGCGTCAAACAATTTACTTTATCGCACTTGTGTTATAATGAATCTATTATATCACTTGTGTTATAATGAATTACTTTACGCACTGTTTGGAGTGCGTAAAAGCCTACTTTATGTACCGGTTGTAGATAAAATATTTTAAATAATATTTACAATAAATAAATACATGCAAATATTCGAGCAAACATAAAATTAAATAAACAGTAATAACTTTTCATAATTTAAAATCGTCAATTTCAAAAGAGTTCTCGGATAAGGTTCTGAGATATATGGAGCAAATGCAATATATTTCCAAATATTTACGTTATGTAAAATTCTATCGGTGGTATCGGAAAAGTCAATTTTCAATGACTATGTGTACATAAAAGCTCTATCGCTTTACATTTCATATAACATATATGTATAGATTAGTTACATGATAACTAATAGCAAATATCACAAACGTGAAATGCCCGCGTTTATTTATTAACAAATTATGTCTCTTTGCGTATTGATCGATTTATATTTAACATATGAATATAAAAATATAAGACTTCGTAAATTATGTTTTTTTCAGAAATGAATTCAGAAATGACATTTTATTAAAAATCGTTTATAATTATAACTCGTGTAATATATTACAACGACAACAACAAAAATAGTTTCAAGTACCACAGCTCAATAGTTTGTGCAATAAATAAATTCAATCAATAATAAAGTGTTATAGTTTTCTAAATTTAATGTAAATGTTAAATCAATTAGAACTCAAATCAAATAAAGTACAACGAAATTCACATTACATTTTGTATTTGAAAAAGCTTTTAAAATGTCGAGTGACACACGTTCGAGTAAACTAGAAAATCATCGAAATTGCAGCTACCTGTTCAACTAAACACTTTTAAAGGCAGCTTTTAAATTCTTTAGTTTTATTTCGTAATGGTTGACACGTCGCCAAAAATAACACAACTGTCTTTCAAGTTTGAAAATAAAATCTTTACGGCATCCAATATAGAATAAAAGCTCGTTGTAAGAGCAAAATTATTTATTTGAAATATTAGTGTGAATAAAAGAGCACCGTGCACCACTTTGATAAAATGTATTGTGTTATAGCAAAAACCTATATAAACCTATAAATTACAACTAAATATATTATTATTCTTCATGATTTTTAGTGTTTCTTATCCACTCCATTAGGCCTTTCATGTTCCGAAATATTTCGTCTTATTCCGTCAACCCCAATCTAATTTAATACATTACCATGAAATCATTTTAAAAATGGTTCGTATAAGTCCTTAAAATAATTATATCCCAATTAATATATTTAATAAATAATAAAATGTTGCATGTCCCAATCGGACGTCGCCGACATTATTTGATCAATTGCTTTGCTCTTCCACTCCTGCTTCTCAAACATGATTAATTTAATTTTTGAAATACTGGGTTTACGCTTTTAAATAATCTTTTTCTCCTCTCCATTACCTTCCTTGTCTCGAATGTGGTTAAATATTTTTCACCGCTTTAACTTGTACGATACTTTTTACCGTGTCTTCTTCACATAATATCTATTATTCTCAAGCAATATTCTATCGTCACTCTTCTATATGTACAATACTGAAATTATCAACAAAATCAATAGGAAACTGATAATACAAATAATAACAATACTAACAGTATATTGTAAATGCTTAAAAAATTAAATTATGAAGTTTTAAAAGAAAAAATATTTTGTAACTTTGTACACAATATTTTATAAACTTCTTTCAGCTTAAGCAATTCAAACCTGTTTATTTGTTTTTATGATTTTATCGACTTTAATTTAAAATTATTTCGTTGCCTTTCAGTAATGTTAACAACTCTGAGGTAACCATTCAGGAACGAGCTGGTTTATTCAACATCAAAGTGACGGCTAATGTCTCCGCCCTCGACACTCCCGAGGAGTTTTCCTGTGAACTTCACATCCCACAAGCAAACTACACAGTTAGGATAGAGGCGATGTACTACCCTGGTACGTTATGCATTATATTAATTAGTACTTCGTAAAAGTAGTTATTTATTTATTTATTAATGTGGAGTTGTTCGTTGATAAGCACAATATACAGAATGATTCATTGGTGTGTCTGGCTTCTATATCTCTCTTATCATTTGAAATAGAGGATACGTTTATAGACAAAACTTTTTTAACCTTTAGAGCTTTAGACTCCAAAATTATGTTCACTTATACGAAGTGTTCCGATACCGGACATCCCAACGACTCAGCCTGTATTTAAAATAAATGTTTCTTAAAAATGTTTCTCCAAGAGTTTAGTATTCGCGATGTATTAACTAGATCTACGTTAATCTAAAAAACAAACACCAACAATTTTAAAAGAAATAGAAACAGTTGAATAATTTTGCATTAATATTCAGATCATAGATTACTTTCAAAACAATAGTAATGCTTGAAAAAAAGGGATCATATCTTTGACGTTTGAAGTTAATTTAATCCTAATCCATAAATACTGGAGGTGCACATGGCATTTAACTTCATTTAAAACCGGTTTGTACACGACATATTTGTAATTTTTTATTTTCCCGTGTTTTATATGCCCACTTTATGCCCATCTTATTACTTGCTACAATTATTTGCTATTTGTACAAAGTTTCAGGTCCTCATTTATTCTCCTTTTCTAAACACCATAATTTTTCTTCCTTAAATCCTCTTTACCATTTTTCTTTCCCTCATCTACTTTACTTAGTGTCCTTGTCTCATTTGCGTATGTAACTTTGACTTTATCACTGGTTTGTAAGTTTCACATTTCTTGACGTACGTTTTGATTTCGTTAATGATCTTCCCTTTTGAGATTCTCACTTTGATTTCTCGATCTTTCTGTCCTTTCTCATTCGTCAAAACTCCCAGGTAAACACAATGTTTTGTTTTTCCAAAATGATATTCTTTTCCAAATTTTTCAACTTTTCGTGATTGTTTTTTTTTCTTCCAGTGTCCATAATTATTTGCATATGTCATTTTCTGATTAATATAGAGACTTGGAATTAATTCGTAGCGTTTTTTTTTTATGGGGATAAAATATTGATTTTAAATGAAAATAAAAAATACATTAATGAAAGTATTGCCCATCGCTTTCTACTACTTTTGACCATCTTTTGGGCAGAGTACGACTACCATGTCGGAAGAACGCCTCGTCGTTAGATGCAATCCACGCATCGACCCATTTTTGACAATCTTTGTAAGACATGAACTTCTGCTCAGACAGGCTATGAGCCATCGAACGAAATAAATGGTAATCAGAAGGAGCGATATCTGGAGAATACAACGGGTGGCGTAGGACTTCCCATTTAAGTGTTTCCAGATATGTTTGTACCGGTTTTGCGACGTGCGGACGAGCATTGCCGTGCAGCAAAATGACTTTGTCGTGTCTTTCGGAGTATTCCGGCCGTTTTTCTTTCAATGCATGGCTCAAGCGCATCAATTGCAGTCGGTAGCTATCCCCAGTTATGGTCTGATCCCACCAAATACAGAGCAGGAGCTAAGACCCATGGATATTTGGCTTTATCACTGATTTTGATGGTTGGCCGGGCTTAACCCATGACTTTCTGCGCTTCAGATTGTCATAATGGATCCATTCTTCATCACCAATGACAATTCGATGCAAAAAACCTTTTCTTTTCTCCCGTTGAAGCAGTAGTTCACATGTCAAAAGACGTCTCTCAATGTCCCTTGGTTTCAATTCATATGGGACCTAATGTCCTTTCTTCTGGATTATGCCCAATGTTTTAAGACGTTTTCCTACGGTTGATAAGTCAACTCCCAATGATGTAAACAACTCTTGAAGTGTTTGAGATGAGTCTTCATTGAGCAATGCCTCCAACTCATTATCTTTAAATGTTTTCGGTTGGCCAGGTCGCTCCTTTTCATCCAAGTCGAATTATAGTCGATATATAGTTTTCTCATCGGAAGGTATCCACGTTACATTATAAATTTTCGTTTGTTCAAACTGCCTACTACTTATTACCATATTTTTCCAAAGAAATTTTTTATAATTTTTCCACTGTTATTTTTCATGTTTATACTTACCCATCGTATGCATATATTTTCCTTGCAAATTTTTGCTTTGCAATCATCCGTAAGAATGTATGTGTAATATACAAAGTCATTCACGAAAGTGGTTTGTTAGAACTTTTCCGTGTTCCAGAAATATGTCAATTCTAATAACTTGGACTTATAAGTTACACCAACTGATCTCTTATTCTAAATTATTGGCGCTCTCGTATCACTTCCGGTTGTACCGGAAGTGCACACCAGCTTTGTTATTTTAAATGGAATGTTAAATTTTTCATCGTTTTTCAGATTCTACTCACAATTCTACACCAAAACTTGTAGGGTACCCTATACTAAAATCAATCCGTTTTGGAGTTTTTTGTTGTTTTAAATAAATTTTACCAATTACAGTAGTGGTATATTGAAAATTCCGTACTTCCGGAAGTAGTGCACTTGAAATCTTCATTTTTGGCATTTTGCTAGCTGATACCATGAGTAACGGAATGGTGATGTTAAAGTTACCAAGAAGTATACAGGACCACTCAAAATTAGCGACAACTTCCAACAACTTCAAATCAGTAAAAATCATTTTTTTTAAATGGAACCACCTGTATATTACTGCATTTTTAAATGCGCTTAGTAATTCTACATCAATTGTTATAAGGCATACATTTTTTCTAATAGTTTTTCAGTTATACGCAGTTTTCTAAATAATTCCCCTAAGAATGCCGTTTATGCCTTGTTTAGTGATCTTAGGCAGACTTGGATGTCATTATAATTAAGTATTATGATTGTCTACTTTGACACTTGTCTTTTGTTTGACATTGGTATAAAGACGTAAGGGCTGGTGTAATAAATAATTACACAAATAACGATATTTGAAATTTATTTTACATACATGGAGAATGTGGGAGAGTAGTGGATAGAACGTGTCGTACTTTTAACGAAAGATATCCATATTTGCCAGCAATGACGAAGAAAAAAATTAGAAAACCGGAATCAAATTTTCTGCGTTTCTGCAATTAGCAGCTTTTCCGAAAGCAGAAAATTTGATTCCAACTTTCTAAATTTTTTCTTCGTCATTGTTGGCAAATATGGATATCTTTTGTTAAAAGTACATGTTCTCTCCACTACTCTCCCACATTCTCCAGGTATGTAAAATAAATTTAAAGTATTATTATTTGTGTAATTATTTATTTCACCAGCCATTATGTGTTTATACTAACAAACAAACAAAAGACAAGTGTCAAAGTAGATAATCATAATACTTAATTATAATGGCATCCAAGACTATCTAAGATCACTAAACAAGGGATAAACGGCATTCTTAGGGGAATTATTTAGAAAACTGCTTATAACTCAAAAACTATTAGAAAAAATGGGTTGTATGCCTTATAACATCGATGTAGAATTACTAAGCGCATTTATTTAAATGCAGTAATATACGGGGGTTCCATTTAAAAAAATGATTTTTACTGATTTGAAGTTGTTGGAAGTTGTCGCTAATTTTGAGCGGCCTTGTAGACTTCTTGGTAACTAGCAAAATGCCAAAAATGAAGATTTCAAGTGCAGTATAGAAATACAGAATTTTCAATATGCCACTGCAATTAGTAAATTTTATTTAAAACAACGAAAAAACTCCAAGACGGCTAGATTTTAGTATACGGTACCATTATAAGTTTTGGTATAGAATTCTGGGTAGAATCTGAAAAACGATGAAAAAATATAATATTCCGTTTAAAATAACAATGTTGGTGTGCACTTCCGGTACAACCGAAAGTGATACGAGAGCGCCAATAATTTAGAATAAGAGATCAGTTGGTGTAGCTTATAATTCCAAGTTATTAGAGTTGATATATTTCTGGAACACGGAAAAGTTCTAACGAACCACTTTCGTGAATGACCCTGTATGTTCCTTAACTTTTTTTTAAATAACCCAGGACCTAATGATTTAAATGAGTTTCGTAAGCTGTTATATATGCCATAGATGGAGAAGGTAAATGATCTAGTGTATAAGGACGTTCTATGAGCAGGTGGTGAAATCAGCCCTCGAAATCGAGTGGTGATATTGTGCACATCCGATCTAAATGTTATTTTATTTAGTAAGTGAGGCGGTATTTCGAATATAAGTATTCTGTGAAACAAGCATAAAGATTGAAGCTCTCTACGTTTTCTCATATTTAACCAGCCACTCTCTGCCAGTTTGTGAGAAATATGATCGTATTTCCTAATGCCATATGCAAGTCTTAAGCAGGAATTTTGTATCTTCTGAATACGATTCGCAGTCACACAGTCAATAGCTGGATGATACAGTGCAGCACAGTAAGTGAACTGTGATAATACAAAAGCCTCTACAAGCTTTCGCTTAATATTTATGTTTAATGCAGATCTATACAGGTATCTATAATTTCTTTAATTGTAAGTAAGCATTTTTAATATACTTAGAAATTTGGTTTCTATATCGAAAAGTGTTGTCAATTATCACACCTAGATTTTTTGCTTTACGCATTATTGAAAGGTTATTGTTATCGAAAGGTTATTGTTATCAATCTTAATATCAATTACGTTACTAAGTTCATTACAAATTTTAGATCTCCCAAACAACAATACCTGAGACTTTTCAGAGTTTATTTGCAAATTATGACTACGAGAAAATTAGCAAATTCCTTGTAAAACTGAGTTTAAATATGCGACTGCCTGTTTTCAGTCTTGCGGCCTGAACGAGTAGTACAGTTGCGTATCATCGGCATAAATATGACTTCGGCAGTGTTTGATGGTTTTGGTAAGTTTGTGGGTATATTGAGAATAATAGGAGTCCCAAAATTGAACCTTGTAGTACCCCCTGTGACACAACACGAGGCAATGAAAGTTCACTTTTTAGCCGTACACTTTCATAACGATCTGTTTCGCAACTGAGTCCACGCCTGAATCCTGATTGCACTGGGGGGGAACACTATTCCTATTAATGAAGTCAACGATTTGCTTTTGTAATACTCGTTCAAGAACCTTGGATATTGTTGGCAGTATACTAATAGGCCTAAGACCCTTTAACTGACTTGGCTGATCACACTTAGGTGTATGAATGACTATAGCCTGCTTCCAACAATTTGGTACTACATTATATTTGCGGCTGAATGTAAGATTCGGTTACTGAACACTATCTATAAAGAAATTATTGATTAAATTAGCGTCAGCTAAATGCTCAGGAATATTAGTTTTACCCTTTTTATTCAACAGTAAGATCATGAGTGCTCAATTTTTGTCGGAAAGATTTTCATTTATGAGCAGTGGTTGCTTGGCAATTGGTCGAGTTTAAATGCAATTGGTCGAGTTTAATTGCCTTTAGCAATCATTGCGAATAAATGAAAATCTTGCCAGACAAAAGTTGAGTACGAATGATCTTCGGTTGGAGAATTAACTGAATGAATTATAACATTGACATCTGTCAAAGTGACATTTCATGGTTACTAAGTCAAAAACCTATGACGTAGCGGCAAAAAAAGCACCATGCAATCTTTTCAGTATAAGATTGTTCTGATTGGTGCATGTGATCTTGGTTTTAAAATATCATTGGTCCACATCAACATGAGGTTAATTATCATTTCTAAAAATTCAAAATGTTTCTATAACGACCGATTCGAATTTGGTCTGGAAACGAAATCAAAATAGGTCTTTTTTTGGCGTTTAACGGTAGAGTTTATTAAATTTCTTAATGTTTTATAGTAGTCCCAATGTCCCACAGAAGGAGATTTCCGATATCTTGCCTTAGCTTCATTTCTAATTTTCATGAGAAATTTCAAATTTTCGGTAATCCAGGGCGTATATCGTTTCTTAAAGCGTTTTGTAGTGAATGGTGCATGTTTGTCAAACAGGTCTATTAGGGAATTGTTTAAAAATGAAATTTTATCATTAATATCATTCAGGGTAAAAATAAATTGGATAGGGATTAACTGAAGGTCGAAATAAAAATATGCATAGTCCATTCTGATAAGCCGGCCATTCATTATCGGATCGGTCCGACGGATTGGTCCGTCCCGACTTGTCCGCCGACCGATCCGCTAATGAATGGTAATGACTGACAAGTCGCACCTCGGTTGGTGTATGGAGTCGTGCGTCGGGTCTGGGTTCGTATAGCGAATGGCCGGCTTAAGTTATGGTAGGTGCGTACAAGTGGTTGTATGTGACTGGTGTTTGTTTGTTTGTTTATATACTGCAAAATACCGAAACATACAACTTATCACCCCCGCGCCAGCAACCAGAGTTTATTGTATGGCCATTTAACGAACTAAATTTTCTATATAAGACTATGTGCGTCATGCTGTGCTTGTGCTGTGCTGTGTGCTCATGCCGAAGCGGATACTAGCAAAAGCAGCGCGTGACAGGGCATCTTTCTGTACCTCGTGCTATGCACAAGACACGATACATATAGTACAGAGTGAGCAACTGGAAGTGACCACCACGTGACCACATACGTCACAAAAATAGTGTATTTTTTTGCTTTATTGCTACCCATACTGCTTATTGTATTTACGTTCTGTCATCTGTCATAAATACTGGAATGAAAACCTTTTTCCAAATTATTTCTGTATTAAATGTATTCTTTTAAAAAG
>JAFFZR010022607.1:0-12025 GCA_018397195.1 Lethrus apterus | reverse complement strand
AACATTCATAAATATTACACTGATATACCTGTGGATAAATAAGGTACACTTCCTCCCAGTAACTTCTTTGATGTTTCACTAATTCTTAGAAAGCGCAAAATATTATTTAAGGCTCACAATTTTCAAAAACGTACTTATATATTGTCATTTACATGACATTCTACGCCTGCTACATAAAAATCCCATATGTCGTTAACAAACGGCGGAATGTAAGATATGATTTAATGAGCTGCTCACGAGATTACAATTTTACTTAGAATAGACATTTTAATTTTCACTGTGATTCAAATAAAATTTTGCTTTTGCAATTTTATATTTTATATACAGTTCTACTGACGTTATCTCGTGGCGCCATCTTACGAATTACAATTCATTTATCTAATCTCCCAGCGCCTCCATAAACGAGGAAGAAACTAAAACATGGTTCGCTAATGGGCTACTAAAGATAAAACCCCATGACAGAGACAATAGTCGCAAATGTTTTCATTTTGGCCAACTGTATATAAGATTTATATAAACAGTGTTAGATCTCTATAATTTATTAAATTTTATAATTATCGCTATAAATTTAAAATTAAAATTAGAAAGTATTGAAGTTTTATTCCTATTGCACTTAAAATGTTTGGTTCATATTTGATTAAAAAAAGTATACATATAGGGATGATAATGAATAAAATAAAACATATGGTTGCTTGCTCACGAATATAAGATAAGTATAATTTTAAAATAAAATATTTATGTATTTATATAATTGACATTGAATAATCCAGTTCCTTTACAATGTTATATTATGTTTCACTTAAATTTTATTTATGTAACTTATTCGCACTTACAACTTTTAAGCGTTTACCACGTCATGGAAAAATACGGGCTGGTAGGTCAAAATCCTTAGTTGTCTGTGGCACCGCTCTTAAGTTTGTATCGGTAACTCATTAAATAAAATTCGAAACAATAATTATATCTTATATCTGTGTAAATATTGGTGTCAAACGTCGTCAGATTTAAGTTGGAAATTGCAGTGCTAATGCACCGAGTAGATTAGACGTCTTTTATAAAAAAACAAACAACAGACATGATTATATCAGGATTTAGTTTGCTTTAAAACTTTAAAATGTGTATGCCTACTTTCCGAAATTTCACTTTTGTTTCGTACACTTGCAACGGAAGTAATATTAGGCCCGTCCCATTACATAGAAAGAATGTACAGTAGAGTATGCGGTAGATTAACATTTGTTATAGTAAATCAACTTCCTTACACTTTTACTATTGAAAGGCTACAAATGTAACAGTATTTATTATTATTCAAAAAGCGAAGTAGATATGTAATGTGTCATTAATCGCTTAGTAAAAGAAATAGGTGCTGTGCGACTAATTATACGTTTGAATTATGTCCAATGTAATGATGTGTATTAATATGTATGAACATGTGTTTATGTTTATCAATGTTAGAAAAGTCGATGACGTGTGATAATAATTTTCAAAATAGATGGATGTGGATGAGCTCAGCATCTATTGGGTAAATATTCGATGTTACTTCAATTCATTATGTGGATTTATCATCAACGACTTTCATAGTAGATTTGGCTTGATTTACAAATTAACGTCTTGTTAGAACATTAGTGTGTGTCTCAAGTGCTGTCTTATAATGCCTCTACATACATTACTTTTTTTTTTAATATATTCTCATTTTATTTGGTATTGATCCACAATGATGGTTATTTATGGCGTATTTGGAAATTGATAAGTTCTAAAAATACAAACTTTTTATTTTATCCGTGTCATACATTTTACATGCTTCTTTCTCTGTGCTATACTTTATTAGCCTAAGGTTATCATAAATCATGCAAGTTTTATTAACTTTTTTGTTGAACCGAAGCCAGTGTGTACAAAACCACACAAAAAATGTTGTCGCTAACCCTTTTTTCAAACAAATATTAAAAAGAATAAACCTTCTGAGCAAGGTAATAGGTACGACTAACTTATGTGTTTTTGACGGGGATTATTATTTTCCGGTTTCTTAAC
Source organism: Lethrus apterus (assembly GCA_018397195.1). NCBI lineage: Eukaryota > Metazoa > Arthropoda > Insecta > Coleoptera > Geotrupidae > Lethrus > Lethrus apterus. The sequence goes on along the minus strand of JAFFZR010022607.1, from coordinate 10,003 downwards.
ACCATATTTACTCAGAATTACCTATTTATTTATAAGTGATGTTATTCAAAACTGACATAGTTCGATTGTTATGTACATATTATTTTGATTGCCCAGACATATCGATAGATAAATATTTAGGACATAGTTTAAATTATGTTGATCATTTTTATCTTTTAAATTATATTTTATTCTACTAATCATCAAATAATGCCACCATAAACATTTAACCCCAGACGATAGTCCTTGCATTGTTTTTTCTGAACAAGATAAAATATTGTTTATTCTTTTTGCTGTTATTTTAGGACAAGGACGCAACAATCACAAGTATATCCATAATATCCACAATGTTCATTTTATAACATATATTTGAAATTGAATTTATTTATCATTTTTCTAATTTTTATTTTTTAATAAGCATTTATTTCCTCATCATTTGTCTAATTCTAAGTAGACGTTTTATATCCTTTTTTTAATTATTATTAATTAATTAAAAGTAAATTAATACACACTCACAAACACGCTTCACTTCTAGAAAACAAATTTATTTTTTCATTTGTTACTCGTCTTAGTGCAGGCACTGAGAGACATTGAGTATACAAAAATCGTTGACCGCATTCTGATTGATGATTGAAGTTAAGAAAGGCTTAAAAAATGATATCATGGAGGGTGCCGGACGGAATTAGTGCCAATTTTTTTTAGGCCCTCTAGTATGTGTTGTCGATTCTATCGCTGTAGCTGTGAAAAAAAAAAAAACGTGGTTCTTGACTATTAAAAGGTTGTTTGAATAATTCTGATTGATGATTTAAGTTAAGAAAGGCTTAAAAAATGGTATCGTGGAGGGTGCCGGACGGAAGTAGTGCCAAATTTTTTTTTTAGGCCCTATGATATGAGTTGTCGATTCTATCGCTGTAGCTGTGAAAAAAACTTTGTTCTTGACTATTAAGAGGTTGTTTGGGTAAGGTATGAAATGAAAAACGACATCATCATAATACAATAGAAGTCTAATCATTGTAAAAAAAATAATATTAATTTGTAATGAAAAGGAACAAAGTTTTACACTCATGCAGTAGTGCAGACGCTGAGAGAGATTCCGTATGCAAAAATTGATTGGAATGTCAAGATAGATTTCAAAAAAGTAATTATAAATAATACGGATAGCGATATTTTCGTGCTTAGTATTCACTTTTGGCATAGACTGTCGAACATTGGATGTCGAGGTATCTGGTTTGAAGGAAGGAAGGAAGTCTTTTAAGCTATCATTTAGCAGCGAATCACCTTGGGAAAAAAAAATTGTAATATTTTACCAGCGTTATATGTTCTAACAGGTTGCAACACGACAATGTGTGTTTACACATTGCTGCGGCTGCATCCGAAGTATTCGTTCAGGACGCTCTCTCGACTTTTGCAAATAACTCCGAAACTCCGATGCATTTTAACGACATTGAAGAAGTTTGCACTTATTTATTTGCCAAACAAAGATCCACAGCAGATGAATTTCGTTTCAAGTTAATTACCCTTAATATCGGTTTCAATATAAATGTATTCAAAGTTATTTGCACTTCTGATGCTTTGTATTTACATTGCTTAAGAGCTGCAACCCAAACATATGTGTGGAGAAATTCCTCACAGCCAGTATATGAGCCTCTGAAGTTTCTCCAATTCGGCTATGAAAGACGAGATGGAAAGCTGCACCCGGTGCAAATGGCAAAACCGCCTTTGCCAAATTCTTTACCCAGGCCTTGCAAATGTAATGCTGTTTGCAGAACAATGTCCTGTAGTTGCAAAAAAAACAGCATTTATTGTATCTCTCTTTGCAAATGCATTGTCAAAACTTACCTGCATAGATGTAAAATTTTGTCACTTTTCATTACAAATTAATATTAATTTTAATAGTCAAGAACAACGTTATTTTTCACAGCTACAGCGATAGAATCGACAACTCATTTTATAGAGCAAAAAAAAAACAAAAAAAATTAACACTAATTCCGTCCGGCACCCTCCAAGATATCATTTTTTAAGCCTTTCTTAACTTCAATCATCAATCAGAATGCGGTCAACGGTTTTTGCATACTCAATGTCTCTTTGCGCCCGGTCTATCTGGCTATAGCATTATTTCATCATGTTTATGATTGTTGTTGTTTTGTCTGCGCTGTCACCACACTATTTCTTTTCAATAAATACTTAGAACTACCATTTTCGATATAATAAAATTCGCTCGTTTATACAACTGGTGAATTCCATATCAGAAATGCAGGTCCTTTTTTAAACATTCGATTGCAGAGAGTTGCTTTTTTTTGGAAACAATGTATGTGCGAATAGGACAACCTAGCGGGTCTGTAATTCATAAAAAACGAAATTATCCAAATCGAGCAAGAACTGAAGTAGAAGTAGCGGTTCTGGGTCATGTTGCTGTCAATCCTGCGACCAGTACAAAACAATTGGCTGAAGCTGAACTGAATCGGGCATAAATCGCACTCAACGAGTTTTAAAACCCTACAAGATTCATCCCTATAAAATTAAGTTCTTACACGAACTGAACGAAGATGATTTTGATCGCCGCATGTTATTGGCAAATTTCCTTTTTAATATTTAATTTGTTTTTCCGACGAAAGCTGTTTTTACCCAAATGTCGTTATAATTGTCGCTATTTGTCAGATTCTAATGCAGGATTTTTAAAGAAGTACACACACAATATCCCCAAAAATTAAATGTTTGGGCTGGCGTATTTGATGACCGTATCGTTGGTCCTTTGTTCTTAACTCATAATTTGTCAGGCGCGCTGTACTTGGAATTATTAGTAGATACCATTGTTCCAATGTTAACTGATATTATTGACAATAATGAGCATTACCTGGAAGACCAGCTAGTATTCCATTAGGACGGAGCTCCTTTGCATTTTGCACTGCCTGTTCGCCAGTACTTGGATGTGGTCTCCGAATCAAAATTAATAAAGTCATCATCCAGTTGGCTTTCAGATTGATCAACTTCAGTAAAGTTCCTCCAAAACTCTGCTAGGGTTGCCAATGGCAGATAATCTTCTGCGTCATATTCCGTCAGGTCTACCCTTTGAGCTTCAGCTTTTTTAAAACCTGTTTTGCCGAAGCAGTTTTGAATGGTGTTTGGAGTTACCTTGTCTCAAGCCTTCGTTAACGTAAACGTTAATCGATTTTGAAAGTTCTGAGGCGGAGCAGACGTTATCCATTTTTGAAAGGATATGTATAGATTTCTAGGATGTGACCCAGCGTTGTCCAGAAAAAGGAAAATGTTACGTTTTTTAATTCCCATTCTCCTGTCTATATCCAGAAGCCAGTAGCCAGTAAGTCATTATAATTCTTGTCATCCACGCCTTTTTATTGAAAGTCCAAGTAACAGGCAAAATATTAACAGTTTCATTGAGTGGGGTCAAGCAGCTTTTCTAATAACCAAAAGCTTTTCTTTTTCTACAGTCATGTTTGCACAAAACATTATGGTCAATCTTTCTTTTGCCATTTTTGTAGCCATCCATCGGATGCGTTAAACTTATCATTATCACATCTCAAGTCGTTCGCCACTTTTTGGCCTTTGCTGAAGACAATCTTATCAATCTGCAAAGCGTCGCCTTTAAATTTGTTTGCTTTTTGGTCCAAATTATCACTTGACGTTAAAAAAAATTTGGTTGGACCCATTGCTAAGCAGCAGCATTCGTGAAGACGTAATAAAGTAATGAAATCACATACGCAACGTACGGCATTTACACGTATCGAGAGAAACGGATGTTTTTTATGTAATTTTCGTCCGTAGTTGGAGCTTCATGTCCGCTCTTGGGAGTGTTTCGAGCCTGCCGGCGACAATTATGCTGTCCGTGTCCGTCCGACCGAGCGTCCGCTTATGAGAGCGTGTTTTACATAGGAATGATACCTCAAAAATTTGTTTCCAGAAAAATTGTCCGGTTTTGGAAGATGTCCGCTTATGGGAGCTGTCCTCAAAGGGAGCTTTCACTCTATATATACAAATAGACACAGACAAATATTATCTTATACAAACTTATATTAAAATTACCCATTCTAAAATATAATAATGTATAGGGTGTTCCATTTAAAATTTTAAAGTTGTTCTTGGTTGCGCACAAACGAATCACTCCGTATAACTGAAATATTAAATATTAAAATATTTTTTGTATTTTGCATAACAATGGAGATATCGAAGAATACCGCACTAATGTTAGCCTGTATATACAGTCCGTTCTACAAAACGGGCCTGAGACTATAGCGGCTTCAATTGTGATTCAATCACCAACAAACCATATATTATTAAATGGGACAGTCTTAACTACAACTTGGCGAAAAAAATTCTTTATTAAACACCTTCATTTATTTGTTATGACGTCATCGCCATTTTTTTTTAAATGGCAACCTATATTTTTTATGTTTTATTTCCTTATGATTTTTAATTGTGTTTTCAACGGTATGCAAATTTAAATAGGTTGCATAAGAAAAAAATCAAGAAAAACGGCTTTACAATTTTAATAGAAATATGAATGAAATGAACAAATTAATCCAACTAATCCATGATACGGCAAAATTTTACTAAGAAAAGTCATTCATAATAAGAAATTGTGGCCCTATACAAAATTTCAGAAAGGTCTACCTACTATGATCAAACCGTCATTAAACAAAATAAGACGATGTAACTGCTTGTTTTAGTTCACAAACTAATGAACCGTGGCACATAGGAGTATTCGTATGAAAAATCCGGTCAAAAGTCGACTTGCCCGACAAGCTATTTTTTATCAAACTTAAAACCCGGTTTATCAACAAGGTGCTATTGATAATGCTCCCTCCTTTTTTTTTCTTACCGTAAAATAAGTCGTTAACTAGTAATTATATATACCGCATATTTTGTTTTGGCGTACGTGCTCGTCATATTGGGCCAAACCATCACCTATAAACTACAACCATTTGCTACGTCTAATTAAGTATATAGTCTAGGCTCTATTCTATGCCTTTCTTTCGCCACCGTGTGTGTTTTCGGTGAAGATTGATATGGAAAAATCATGTATGTACTTTGTTTTAAAATGGTGCTTTATTAATTTCAAATTAAAATATCTGTCGGATCTTGTCGAGCAATAATTGCAAGATATTTATTAAATTTAGACTGTCCTCTAATTAATACCAAAGAAAAATAGTCCGCTTCTTTCCGCCATTTTGTTTATTATTAAATTGAAATAATCGTTCCTTTTTCTTGATTTTTCTTTTATTCTTTTGTATTCTTCAGGGGAGGTGAAGAAGTTCACTAGAAGAGCATTATTTGATATAATGCAACAATTTAGACTAAATAAATGAAGAAGAAGATACAGAATTGGAGTCTGAGTAATGTGTTAAGTTTGTTGAGTTTTTTGTGCAAATTTGTTTGTAGTACAAAGTTAATTATTTCCAGATGTTGTTTCTTATTATACTAAATTTCATTAAAACCCATCAAATAATTTTGACCAGTTTTTTCATACAAATACTCCTAAAAAAAATAAAAAAAACATGATGCAAAAAGTAATATTGAACAGATGTGACACAAAAGGTGACGACACGAAAACTCTTGTTTAATTTTTAATACATTTAATGAAAATCAGATAATATTACAATAAAATTACAAAGGTGAAATTGTGAACGATAGAGAAATTTTAATTAGTTAATAATATTGAACAAATTATAATCAAAATGGTTGCTAATGTTTACAAGAGTTACCCGGATCTAACTCAGTCTGCTAGGTTCGTGGTTCGATCTTAATTAACTGTAAATTGGACGCCAGTTATCTTACGCCGAGAGATAACACTCGTACTGGTGTTCGTAAGCCATTTGATTATATTAACAGAATTACCGACAAAAATTATTGATTAATATTTTTAATCAGGTTACCGTACTTTAAATTGTGATCACAAATTAAATTACAATCGGTCCTTTACAGAACACTCAAAATTATCAGTTAAAATACAAAATGTAAATACTTAAAATTGAATGTAATATTTTAATAGAAAGAAATAACCAAAAAAACAAAGACTTATCTCCCTTTAAGAACCTCATTGAGATTGTCCTGCTTCAAAAATGTTATCTTCTCGCTTCGACACATTGACTGTCCCGCAGGGGTGCGAGATGAAGGGGAGTTGAAAATGTTGAAATGTTAGAGTTCGAAGTTCAAAGTTCAACGCAGAATCCGGTGCGTATTTCTAATTTACCAACGATGCAACGGCGTCGGAACGTCACAGTATGAATGTCACTTTCAAACAAGCCTTGGCGTTGAATATGATGAAAATTCCATTATTCGGCTCGCTTTCAGATGATGAAAATGCAGCAACAACGATGTAAAATACGAAGAAAACCGAACGAACGTACGAATGTACGAACAAATGAACGAAGCCTAATAATCGATGATCGACTTCTTATCCGGGTGGATTTATAAAATGATCCGTCTCCGATAACTCAATTCGCTAATTTTTCAATTGGCCAACGTCTAATCAAGCGATACGTACAAACACTCGTGAGACGATCCACACTCACCCACTACCGAGTATCGAATGTCCAAAATAATACACCCCGCATGTAACTGACCCACAAAATCAATCGATTTACACGATGAAATCCGAACATATTAAACTACGGCAATTATTTGAAATTTAACACTATAAAATAGGCAACAACCAACTCCAACTGGCAGTGCGCAATGCATACTTATGACAACAGAATTACTCGATTAAATGTAACTTTAAACGGCAGATAACGGTAAACGTTTGACATGGTACGAAAGGACTAAAAGGGATAGGAAAGAAGGAAATGCATAATATTCAATGATATTATACGATTAAAAACAAAGTAAAAATACCTAGGCAATTGACATCAACGATGCTGATCACACATCAATTAAATACCTAGAATCTTGCCAACGGGCAATGGATCGGTTGGTCACTTCCGTTTCTATATCAACACAATCAACAAATCGACACCTCGAACTAGAGCTAAATAATTACCAAAGTAATTGAAAGTAGTTCGACGGTAAAAGAATCGTGCCTTGAGAAAAGGACCACGATTGGACAAACACAAATCGCAAAAGGGAACCTACACGAGCACCTCCACTCGTGTGGCCGGTTAAACACGGACTGAATGCTTGAAGAGCCAAAGTAACAAACCTGAAGGGTAAAAAAAAATTATAACTAAAGCAGAGATTGCATCTCTAAGTCAGGACCAGACTTCACATACAAAAGACAACACAGTTAAACTTCTTCCTTCCTCATGAACCCCTATTCTACCGCACGGTTCCCCGACCCTCTTGGGTAAGGAAGCATCGGACTGACTGAAACAAAAGGGTAAAATTTGACTGTTAACTATGCCGGAACCGCGCCCATAGAACAAGAGCAGACGGTCTCATCAAAATCAAAACAAAATCAGCTACTGAAGTATATTATACTTCAGTAAAATTACACTCAACTTGTCAGCTGTGAGAAGGAGTTGGATTCTCTAAGATGTTATACGAGAATGCCAATGGGCGGGGCCTTTTAGTGGACTTTTACGACAACCAGGTTCAGTACAGCGGAATTCTAAGAGCCCCCAACTGTAGGGCAAGGGGGAATAAAGGACGAGATGACAACCTCCACTGCGACCGGGTAAAAAAAAAACGTCACACAGAGTCCGTCGTATAATCCTACGTTATTTCCAAAGGTAAGGGATATAATTGTGTTCATTTAAATCAATTATAGCTGAAAATGTACCTATTTTATTGTAGAAATATAGGAAGACTTGTCAAGACTAAACAAGACTTTAGTTGTGAGACTGACATAGGAGTGGTTGTGGCTGATGATAGTTTTTTTATTTGAATGTAGTTTTGAATCATGTGATGCAAAAACACAAGCTACAATATGATTTTAATATTAAAAAAATCTTTAAAAAATCTAATTTTTGGTTGTTAAATGTTTTTATAAACTCAATTACTCACCTTTTCAACAAAAAAAAAAAACGATTGTAACCTTATACCATCACGGCTGCCAGTTAAAAACACTTGTTTGTTTACATTTATTCCACTAACCGATATGAGAGAAGTCCCACCAGAGGTCGCAGGACGGCGCAAATTTAAAATGTGCAACTTCCCTATAGACGTCTATTACTGCATGTCGATAATAGACGTCGATAAACGCTGGCGATAGTCGTTTGAAATGATACTTTGAGAGTTACTAACCATCTCAAATGTATTGATTTACTTGTGGTAATTTTTTCCCTTATTATTATGGTATTCTAATGAAAGATAAAACGTAACGCCAAATTTGACAGCTTGCTAAAGTTTAATTTGTTCATAAAAAAAATTATTAAATGTTTCATATTCATGTTTATAATGCTTTTGCGGCAGATAATGAGGAACAACTTGAAGAAATGCGCAATTTTAACGTACAACGCCGTAATTTGAGGGATAAGAGTGATCCCTTCAATATACATGAAACATATTTCATAGATATGTTTCGCTTAAGGAAGGAAATGGCCTGATATGTATTTCAACGGATTCTTTCACGTATGCATGTTACAGAAAATCCGGTTGCCATACCTGCAGCGTTAAGGTTTTTTGCGGCTTTTTATGCCAGAGCATTGTATCAAAGATCAGTTGGACAAAACCTTAATTTAGCTTTATCCCAACAGTCGGTATCAAGAGCTGTGTATGAAGTTAGTAATGCAATAAAAATAGAACTAGGCCAAGAATGGATAAAATTCCCGACAACTCAACGGGACATAAACGTTTTATGGAAGTAACAAGATTCCCATGAGCTATAGGCTCTATTGATTGCAATTATAGGAATGTACATATAGTAAATACTGCAAAAAAAATGTAATACAATTTTTAATATTGTTTCCTGTAGATTTGCGATTACGATTTAAATATTTTAAATGTGAATTGTGTATTTGCTTGGTCAACGCATGATGCATATATTTGGAGACAATCTGCTGTTCAGAGATTTTTACAAGACATTTACTTAGACGGTATTTATGTGTAGTAACTTTATTATTCAAGATTAAACGAATAGTTTCAGGCAACAGGAATATTTGGCTATTAGGGGATTCAGGTTATCCGCAGTAGCCCTGGCTGATGACACCAATATTGCATGCTGCTGAGAATACACCAGAATTTCGATACACAGAAAGACATTTGCTTGCAAAAATTGCATAGAGCGATGCAACTCTGTTTTCAGAGGCATATTCCGTTGTTTGTCAGGGGAGAGAGTGTTGCGTTATAATCCTGATAAAGTCGGTTTCATAACAAATGTGTGTTGCATTTTGCATAATATTTGCACATCCGGCCAAATGGAAAACAACCTAGAATTAATAGACAATGTTGTGATAAATAATGATTACTTTATAGATGAGGAAGTACAACATGAAGGATTTGCAGCAAGACGCAATTTAATTCGTAATTACTTTATGATTAATAGACTGCTTATTTCTTGATTTTAATATTTAATATTACATTAAAATTAGGTTAAATAGGGTTCGTTTGATTAGTTAATAATTTTATACTAATCGACAAAATATACCGGGTGTCCCAGCTAAGATGGAAACTCTAATTGCTCCGTTATTAAGAGTAATTCAGTTCTGAAACTTTGTGTGCATTGATAATTCAAATTTCTCTATCAACTAAAAATATGTACAAAAATGGCCGAGTTCCGGTTATACCGGAAGTCGGAACAAACTTTCTTATTTTAAATGCAACACCCTATTTTTTATTATCTTTTTGGATTGTCCATAAAAACTAAATACCAGTTTGTTAAACACATACTTGATGTTAGTGGCACAGTTTCAGAGTTATTCGACTTTTTTTGAAAAAAACTACTCTTACATTGTTTTCGGAAATTTGAAGTATCTCCGGAACTAATGTGCGAAGAGAGGTGCGGTTTTCACCATTCGATTTATTAAGATGCATTTTATTCCTCATTACAAATTGAAACAATTCGGTTCATTAAAACGTGAAATAAGAACGTTGGAAGTTCAGACTTTTCAATCATGGCTAACGTGATTTT
>JAFFZR010022606.1:0-12148 GCA_018397195.1 Lethrus apterus | reverse complement strand
CGTTCGTTAAACAACATAAACTAACCATTGTTTTCAGTGCTAACTGAATCTTCAGTTATCCAGTTAATACCCACTCCCAATCTTTAATTTACAATAGCGAAGTTATCTTTAAAGATAACTATGGCAAGCGGCATATCGCTGAATTCTACTTGAAAACACCTTTCAAACGGTATGCGATTTGACCCCCCTTCCTATTAAAAAAAAATCAAGTTGGCTGTGCAGCTCTCGACCTTGTCAGTTAAAAAAATAACAAAACTGCAGAAATAATAGAAGGCTTTGTAAACAGCAGGCATGTTAAATTTTATCGATTTAGCTTCAATAGTTTTGAAATAACAAGTCCGGTTCCATACATTTGGTACGCACTGTATATTCAAGCACCGTAAGCCCGTTCCGATGCATCACAAAAACCGTGCATTTCAATATGTACAGAATTTTTACACTTTATGTGCCTGGGAATTTGAAGCTGATTTAACTGGGGCAATTCGTCTTGGAAATGAAGCCATTTTGTGCCATGGAACAGATTCATCCCAACTCAGATTTTCCATCCACAGACACTGCAATATGATTTTGGCAGAAATTGTGCAGGGACTAAGTAAACCAAGCGGGTCATAAATTTGTGCAATTGCAAATAAAATGGATCGTTTTGTTATTACCCTTTTATCAGTTAGAATTAATGTTGTAAAAAAGTAAATCATTTTTGCAGGACCATAGAAGACCTAATGTTTTTGTGCTCTCTTTGTCGCCCAAACGAATTAAGTAACAGCCTAGCTGAAGAATATCTGCTACTTGACGACAACGCAAAGAAAGCAATTCTTTAGAATCCGAACCTGTAAGTAGGTCGTCGACGTAAAAATCACTTGCTGTTATATGAGATGCCTCTGGATACCTGGCAGCATTTTCTATTGAGAGCTGTTGAAGGCAACGTATTGCCAAAAAAGATGCAGCAGCTGTACCATATGTAACTGTAGTGAGTTGGTATACAGCCAATGGTTCTGAAGGATCAGATCTCCAAAATACTTGTTGCAACGCTCTGTGTTCTGGTGAAACTAAAACTTGCCTATACATTTTTGCAATATCTCCTGAGGCGAAATAAGAATGCTGCCGGAAGCAAAGTAAGATGGAGAATAATTGGTTTTGAATGGTAGGCCCTACCATTTGAAGATCGTTAATAGAAACTCCCGTTGAAGTAGGAGACGTCCATCAAAAACAACGCGAAGCTTAGTTGTCAAGCTTTCTTCCTTTAATACACCATGATGCGGAAGAAAGTAAACAGGCTCCTTTAAATCTTCATTGATGAGTTTGGTCACATGACCCATTGACTGATACTCTTGCACGAACTGTGTATATGTTTCTCGCAAATTGGGGTTCGAAATTAATTTGCGCTCAAGGTTGAAAAAACGCCTTTGGTGTCATAATTCACCAAGATTATCAAGAGAATCTTTAAATGGAATTGTCACAATGAAACGTCCATTATTATCTCTCTTATGCGTTGAGATAAAATGGGATTCGCACGCCTTTTCCTCAATTGAATACGACTTGTCAAATGAAGACAATTCTTCTATTTGCCAAAATTTGGAAAGTTGCTGCTGGACATCGATTTGTTTCGTAAAATTGCAATATGATGTACCAGTAGCAATTGAACTTATTGAACCAGAGATGGTCCAACCAAATCTAGTTTTTTGCAGTACCGGAAGACTGGGACCCAACTTGATTTGGCCCACGCAGTGTTTGCCAGAAAAGATCTGCTCCTATTAATATGTCAATGCCCTTTGGTTGGTGAAAATTGGGATCGGCTAGACGAATGTTTTGTGGTATATTCAACGAGCTAATATCCACTGGCTGATCAGGCATTTGATTGCAAATGTTTGCAATAACCAGGCACGGCAACGAAGCTGAATATTGATTGCAACATGACTGTATATGAGCATCGCACCTGAATTTGATGTTAGAAGAAACTTGACTAATTCCTTGAACAGATATGTCTACTGCAGTTTTATTAAGACCTAAACGATCACAAAACCTTGTTGTCATGAAATTGGACTGACAACCGATGTCCAAGAGTGCTCGACAATTATGAAATTTACCACTAAAAGATGGCAAATTAATAGTTGGCAATTTAATATTTCCTTCCTGCATTGTGTTTTTGGAACTTTGTCCACTCGAATCATTCATTGTTTTTTCCTTAATAATCTTTTCCGCCCGAGAAACAGCATTAAAAAATGAATTTTCGAAAGACTCGCGTGCATCTGATACTTGTGAATCAAGCAATTCGATTTCGGTTTGAATTTGATCAAAACTGTCCCAAATTTTTCCCTCAATCTTTTCTAAACGCGTTATTAATTCAATAATTAAATTGGAATCATTGAAATTATCTAAAAATGTAACAAATCTAGTAAGTTGGCATTTGATTGTGCCACGTTTTGAAATGAGCTGTTCTAGATTCATTTTGGGAAAATGCGTAAGTATGTTAAACTAAACTATTTGTGAAAAAATTAAATTAAAATGTATTACTCAAATATAAGCAATGAAAGGAAAATAGACAAAGGAACTCACTGTTATTTCCTACTTCGGTATGCGACGCGCGACCCAGTAGTACAACTCTTCTTTGCTGTGTTTCTTAAGTGCTTCCAATTGTAAAACTCGGGTGGGCAATTGTAATGCGATGGGATGACGTACTACGTGGTGATGTAATACCAGTTTCACAAATTATAATTTGATGTAAATATATTGAAATGTCTATTATTGTGTGATTAAAGATATTCCGTTCCAAGGACCATGTTTTGTATTGAATTTAACACTTCTTTTGAAATAAAAATGCTTGTATTATTTTTGTAATGGACTGTATTTTCGTTAAGATGCGTACCATACCAAGACACTTGTAGCACTGGCACTACCCTTAAACCTATCGCCCCCTCTCGTCGTTGACAGGGCGCTTATTTATTCTAAATATAAACAAAGGGGCCGTAACAATTTTCACATACATTTTTCAGAAAAAATATATGCATGCCTAATTTAAAATATGAAATTTATTTATTATTATATTATTATTTGCAAAATATGTTCTTTCTAAAAACTATATTTTTCCGTACATATACGGCCCATAAAGAAACAATGAAAAACATTGCGAATAATGTTTCACACACAGAAAATGATTTCTTGAATGAAATAAATGCACATTTTTTAATAAATGTTTTCAAATAAAGACATTTACATAAAGAGTTTAAATGTTTCACCGACAGAAATGTGTTTGTTTGATTGATGTTATTTTTTATTTTGATTCAAATAATGTCTGTTGTAATTTAAATGCCATATGTTTCAGTCAACAACACAATTTTCTTGATTAAGAAATTCAGTTTTAATGCATTGAAATGTTAGTATTTTTAAACCAACCATAACAATAATTTATTGATGCAATGTAGTGTTGTTTGTTTGAGAAAATATTTTTCAGGGTGTATGATACAAAGATTTTTTAAAAATTGTTAGGGACGATTTTTAGATTGCTTCATAGACGCCAATCTAAATCTACTTATTTGGAGCAGAAAATTACATTTGTTAATTCGAGAGATAGCCAAAGAAACGCAAACTTGTACAAAAGTAACAGTAAATACGAAAGGTTAGTTAATAAAACAATGAACAGTGACCTAATATCATCTGCTCAATGAAAACAGAATTTTTGAAATTTAGAAACTCTTTTTAATACAGAACATACAACCAATATGATCTGTCTGTACTGTTATTAAGTAGCCAATGAAATCGAAAATGTATATACAAAAAGACCAATAATGAAAGAGCCCGTAACCGTATGGTGGTGGTGTTACCTGGTTGCCGCCCTGCCCATGACAGGGCCAAAGCCCTACAGGCTTATGCATATCTTCAGGTTTGCAAGCAGAATCGATGCATAGGTCGTGTTCAATCGTTGCCACCTGCAAAGTAGAATAATCTTAAAAGAGAGCGTTGCCAACATTACCTGATGTCCGCCCTGTCGATGACAAGGATACAGTCCCACTGGTTTATGGAGGTCTGTTTTTCGAGAAGGCGAGTCTAGACAGGTCTTTCCACCATAACCAAGATTACGTATCTATTAACATTAATGGTATAAATAAAACATTATTTATTAATGACAAATTGTTTCTACAATAAACATATAGGTAATATTTATATTTCCATCAATCTACTAGATAATTATTGATAATGTAAATCCAACAACAATCATTTAAAATATACTTTTAATATAATTCACGGCTAAATACCAATACAGTGCGTTCTACAAAACGGGCCCAAGACTATAGCGACTTCAATTGTGATTCAATCACCAACAAACCATATATATTATTAAATGGGACAGTCTTAGCTACAACTTGGCGAAAAACACATTCATTTAGTTGTTGTGACGTCACCGACATTTTTTTTAAATTGCTCGATATAATTTTTTTGTGTATTTTTGTAGAGCATTTTAAGTACTTTTCACCGGTATAAACTTTTAGTAGGGTTATACTATGAAATTTTTGCAAAAATTGCAGTATGTATACACAGCGAATGCTCACTTTGAATGCTCGGCTCAAAAGTACTGGAGACCTTGTGTCTCAGTCGCGACCTGTACTGACTTGTAATGTATCATTCAAAGAGATTCGCCAGAAAACCGACAGTCAAGTGGAGCGCGATTTGCTCGGTTTAAGCAGGAAGAACACCAGCGCGGAATGGACTGACTGATGTCGAGCGCTGTAATGTAATGTAATGTAACACGAGGATTCGCTAGTCAGTCACCGAAGCGAGCGCCGAACAACCGCTTAAAGCAGGAAGCACATTAGCGCGGTATGGAATGGAATGGAACAGAATGGAAATATCGTCGTACATGTAATTAAACGTGGATGTTCCAAGCTGTTTCATCCCTTTCCGTTCCGTGTTAGTGTGACCATCCACGTTTAATTACATGTACGACGACATTTCCATTCTGTTCCATTCCATTCCATGCCGCGCTAATGTGCTTCCTGCTTTAAGCGGTTGTTCGGCGCTCGCTTCGGTGACTGACTAGCGAATTCTCGTGTTACATTACATTACATTACAGCGCTCGACATCAGTCAGTCACCGCCTTTATATTTCCTCTCATAGTCAACACGTAAAGATTGCAATCATTCTTTTGTCATTTATTGAATATTGATTATTTTAGTCTCATATGGGTTATCCATTTAGTGGTTTCAAAACCGCCGGTCTGGCAAGGCTGTCAGCTGTTAAATATCTGTCATCTGAAGTGTCATTTATTTAGTGAAAGGTTTGCCATTTACGAATATGGATCGTTTAAAAACCGAATAACGCGTAAAAATAGTTAAAAGTTACTACAAATGTGGTGATTCAAACGTGGCCACTTTTCGAGCATTACGGGGTGATTATGGTCGTCATAATCGACCTACTGTGCAAGGAATTGGCAAGGTTATAAAGAAATTTGAAGGGAATGGAAGCGTTACAGATGTGGTCAGGCCTGTGCATGATCGCAATGTGCGCACTGCCGAAAATTTCGCTTCTGTTAGTGAAAGTGTGGCGGATAATCCGAATATGCCGATTCCACGGCGTTCTCAGCAATTGAGCCTATCTTACGGCTCATTATGGCGTATTTTGCATTTGGATTTGCACCTCCATCCATATAAAGTCCAACTCACGCAACAATTAAAGCCGGCTGACCATGCACAACGCCGTAGATATGGGTGCTAGAGCAACAGTCTTTCAATGCTGATTTTTCGAACAAAATTTTCTTCAGCGATGAAGCTCATTTCTCACTCGGTGGTTACGTCAACAAGCAAAATTGTAGCATATGGGGCTCGGAGAACCCAAAAGTGATTGTGGAAAAGCAATTGCATCCGGAAAAAGTGACTGCTTGGTGCGTAGTATGGTCTGGAGGTGTCATTGGGCCGTATTTTTTCAAAAATGACGCTGGAAGAACCGTTACCGTCAATTCAGAGCGCTATGGTCTTATGATAACCGACTTTTTTTGGCCTGCAATTGAAGATTATGAACTGGACGATATGTGGTTTCAACAAGACGGTACCACGAGCCACACAACACGACCGATTTTGGCTTTATTGCATGGGAAGTTTCCAGAACGCGTAATTTCACGTTTTGGTGACGGCAATTGGCCACCAAGATCATGCGATTTGACGCCGTTAGATTTTTTTGTGGGGCTAAGCCAAATACCGTGTCTACGGGGATAATCCCCTAACGTTGGAGCATTTGAAAACCAACATTCGTCAAGTTATCGCCGAGATATCGCCCGAAATGTGCGAAAAAGTGGTCGAAAACTACCTCAAAAAGATCAACTGCTGCAAGCAATCTAGATGAGGTCATTTAAATGACATTGTATTTCGTACGTAATGGCAAGGTCCAAGCATTATCATGAAATAAAAGTTTCATCGAAATCATAGCTTTATGTGTGTTTTATTTAACTTTACTTTTGAAACCGAAAAATGGATAACCCGTTGGAATAAAATGTATGACGTTCATTGAAAGGGACTGAATTATAGAACAAAGTTGTATTAAATTATTTTTCATGACCTACTTGTTATTTGTCAATATCAGAACTGTCAACCTGATTATTATTATTATTTGAAATACGGGCAGACTCTCAAAAGGGGGTCCGCAGCACTTAGGCCTACTGGCCCATTGTGCATGGTCAACCTGATTAAAAAGTTCCTCATAACAGCCCAGGCTGTTATATATTTAACATCCTGGGTCGTTAAGAAACAACAGAACAGTAACATTTAATCAATATTTATTTAACATGAACACTAAAAACCAATTTGTATTTCCTGAAATGACAATTTTTTTCTGGTCTTCGTAGGCAACAATTGAGCACTTATCAAAGCCGATTTGTCGAGAATATGGTTTGGAATTCCAGAGAATGAGTCTTCATTTTATTTTTTTCTCACAATAACGACAGATTTATAAACAACCGTTGCTGTGCTACCATATCGGCGCGGCGTAGGCTCAGACTATAAGTATTATTTAATTTTTAACTTTTTCATTTAAATAACGCTTTAATTTTTGAAGGTGTCATGAAAAATATTCAACGACATACTGCCGTTATTGCATCTAACTAACTCGGATAAACTTATTGGCACAAACTTATCCTGGTTTGTTAGATGCTTATTAACGGCCTTATGTCGTTAATAACTATTTCGCAAAAATCCTAAGGGTATTCAATTTTTTTGTTAAAAATATATTAATTCGGATTAATTCACCTAATTGGGTAGAAAATCATCTTAATCCGTTTGATGATGATTAATATTAATGTACTGATAGTGATAGCCACAAAACAATCCCTACCGATGGTAATATTTGTTATCGTCCGTCGTCGTTATCATCCCTCTTCCGTTGGTTTCAATGCCAAAAACCTTTATTTTTATTTTTATCTTGGTTGTTTCCCTTGTGTATACAGTTTCCATATCCTTATCCAGATACCTCCAATGCAAATGCTTCAATGTGTTACATTTCCGTATCTAATTCCTTCAGTCGTTTAGAAAAGTTTGACATTTCACAATGTTGTAGTTAAGGTAAATCATAACGAAATGCTAGTTTAATGTTGAGTTTATAGTTTGACTGCGCTCCATAGGACTTAATTTCTTGGTCAGTTAAGTTAAAAAGCGCACCTGATAGAAAATGCACAGGAAAGATGAATAAAATATATACAGATTACGTTTTTATATTTATACCACCAAGTTAAATGGTAAATGTAAATTTTATGAAAAAATGTGTATACCGGGTGTCCCAACCAAGACCCATTCTTCAATTGCTCCGTTATTAAGACTAATTCAGTTCTGAAACTTTGTTTGCTTTCATAATCCAAATTTCTCTATCAACTAAAAATATTTACAAAGATGGCCGACTTTCGGTTATACCGGAAGTCGGCACAAACTTTCTCATTTTACATGCAACATTTTCCACAGAAAATAAACGACAGTTTAATAAACACACACTTGGTCTTAGTGGCACTTCTTCCCACTTTTTTTTAAAAAAAAAAAAAAACGACTCTTGCAGTGTTTTCGGAAATTTAAAGTATTTCCTGAACTACTGTGCGAAGAGAGCTGCGGTTTTCACCATTCAATTTAGGGTGCATTTTATTCCTCCTTACAAATTGAAACAATTAGGTTCAATAAAACGTGAAATAAGAACGTTGGAAGTTCAGACTTTTCAGTCATGGCTAACGTGATTTTCATAAATGCAACACTATATTAATTGTGGAATCATCTGATAGAAAATCTCATTCCCTTTCAGTTTTATTAAAACATGTTGGTATCAACAAGTAGTAGTTTTGTAGTTATTTCCGGTTTTTAGTTATACCATATTTGTTGACGTCTAAATCCTCAATGCACTAATAATTTCGTCAGTTACTTGTTATAATTAGAAAAAATTAAATATCACTATAGAACTAATGTTCAGATATTCACAGTTCCACTTAAAATACAGTTAATTGATTTAGAAATATTAAATTGGGTGCCGACTTCCGGTATAACCGGAAGTCGGCCATATTTTCAGTTGATAGAGAAGTTTGGATTATCAATGCTTACAAAGTTTTAGAACTGAATTACTCTTAATAACGGACCAATTGAAGATTCGGTCTTAGTTGGGACACCCGATATAATATGCAATACTACAATAATACTGTTGTCACGATTTCGTAAAATAATTTGATATCAGTTAATCTTTAATCTGTCACAAATAACTTTCATTCCTATATTATCCTTGGTAATTAATAATAGATACGGATGCAGAACGTACTCCATGCGAGGGTGAATATTCAGCCATTAGGCGAAGTCGAGTGGACTATGCATGGAATTAGCAGTTCACACGAGTACCGGATACAATGTTCTCTACAGCGATTTTTACAAAAATTGCACGATAATAACGAAATGAATAATGAAAACACAGCTTCTGAATTATTGACGTCAGTAAATAACAAGTGACAGCTAGTAACTTATTTTCTAACATTTCGTGGTAGAATAACATAGTAAATAAATAAATAAAGAAATTTATCTCAAATTGCCACACAAATTTATAAATCACGATTACAAATATAAAATGTTATTCTATAATCTACCATATACATAACTCGTGGGTTGAAACAAGTCAAAAAAGAAAACGTCACAAATCTCTTAAATGGTAAATGGTTTACAAATTCTTCCAAATTATTTGGTTCTAATTCTACTAAAAAATTATGAATTTCCTTCTTGAATTTATTTAAAATATTTATAGCTTTAACTGTGTAGGAAGGCTGTTAAAAAACTTCATACTCGAGTAGCAAGCACCTTTTTCTAGCATACTAAGCCTGTGAACCGGATAAGAGTAATTGTTAAAACATCTTGTATGATGGCTATGGTTTTGAATATATTGCTCAAACCGCACTTTATAAAATTGTACATTAAACACTCAAATATGTAAATTGCATAATATATCGTCATAATTATGCTGCTTAAAGACTCCTCTCCTCTACAAGTGGTTCCAAACGAAACACCATACATCGCTCTAATTAATTGTTTTTGTATAACAAAAATATGTTGGGTGTTATGTGTAATACCCCAAAACAATATACCAAACTTCATTCGCAAAACAAAGCAACTGAACTATATAACTCTTAGGACATTCAGCTCTATGTACTTTTTTACCACTCTAATGCTATAGCTGACATTATTGTAAAATTTTATTAATGAGTTTTCATTTATTACAGATTCAAAAGGGGTGGTTCACCATATGTCGCTGGAAAATGTTTTTAACAATTAGAAATAGTTTCAGAAATTATTATAGTGGGATGATAATTTCGACGCTCGGTTTTTTTTTTGAATCGTTCTTTAGGATTTTTTGCTAGCGTTGTATAATAAGAAGGATAGAACACAAATAGTCGTTTGATAAATGATGAGAACTTGATTTCTAATAAGATGGATTATCTTCAAAAGTTATAATTCAACGTCAATAATTATTTGATGAATGAAATGATGGGTGATATATCTAAAAACTGAATAAAAAATAATTTGTCTAACCGGTAGCTGAAAGTCAAATGGGTGACTATAAATCGGAAGGCTTAAAAATGTTTTTCGCAGTTACAACTTAACAACTAGAATTTTCTGAAAAAGAATTGGCAAGGTATATTGATGGCTAAAAGGGTGGTTTTCAATTCGGAGAGCTTGAAAATGTTTTTAATTATAAATTGAATAAATTTCGCAGATACATGCTCCATAATTATAAAATAAATTGCTTGGTTTCATTTAATTTATTGAATTCTACAACACCTGTTTAACCACACAGTGGCTTCTTCAGGTAGAAGAATATACATGGATATATAAAATACAATAAATCAAGTGAAACCAAACAATTTATTTTGTGTTAGATTTCTGAACTATGGACTAAAATTGAATTCTTTGATGAATAAAAGAGACGAATACAAGGTGTTACATTGGGGAAAAAAAAGTTTCCAGAAAAGATTGGATAATAAATATACAATGTAAGAGATTAACCGCTACACAAATGAATTATATAGTTAATAATTCTGAAATATTTCATTGTTGGGTCCCATTATCCTCAGTTTCTATAGTTTTCGTCATTTAACCACAATTAATATTTTTATAAAGGTCTGTAACAGTAAAATTTTCAAGAAAAATCAAAATAACTCGGAAACAACGTAATTGTTAGGAAAACCGAAAATATAAAAATATACCGGCAGTTGCTATAACGGCCAGATCATACTGCATTTAAATAAATGTGTAAAACACAAAATTCTCTTAGAGATGAAAATTTAATTCCTCGATGAATAAAAGTAACACATACAGGGTTTCATTAAAAAGAAAAGTTTTGACTATTTCAAGTTTTCAAAAAAGACTGAATGAATGAATGTATCTTCTGATGGATTAGTCGATACATAAATAAAACAATCAATAACACAGATTTTTTTTATTCATATTGATTAAAGAAGAAAAATATATACCGGGTGAGTCACCACCGACGCCACGGAGTTTTATCTCGAAACAGCATATATTCTCAAACTTCTGTTGCAGACGGATTATGTAAGTCAAAAACGCCTACATTTTAAAAATATTTTCAATTGTACAGGGCGCTCCAAAATTTTTAATTTTAAATGATTAATAAATTACCATCGTAATTTTTAATTAGATAGGTACGTATAGTTTTGGGCACTTTTAGGAAATATACCTTTAAATATTAGACGAAAAATGTAGTTGCAGTTAGATGGTGTTCCCAAAATACCTAAATAACTTCAAAACTTAAAGATTTAGGTATAGGGAAATCTCATACAGTTTGAAATACAATTAAATTTACTACACGATAAACTTAAAAAATATAGGTTGTTCCATTTAAAATAAGACCGATATTACAGTTTGAATTTGCTAATAATGGTACTGAAAATTCTGAACAGCCTGTAGAGAAAGTTGTAGTAGTAGATTACGAAATAAATTAAGGGACTGGTCTATTACCTTGGCCTAAAAGCAAATTTGTCATAATTAATTTAGTTTGGGGATAATATTTTTTTTTCTAAAACCTTACATTTTAAGAAAAATCGAAATAAATCAGAACACTTAGTATTTAGGAATAGGGAAACCTTTTAAAAGTCTGGCTTATTTCTTATTTATGCAGGCTGTTTCATAAAAAAAAAAGTATAACTTTGATATGCTCTCTTTTTTGGAGCGGCCTGTATAATTGAAAATATTTTTAAAATGTAGCCGTTATTGACTTACATAATCCGCCTGCAACAGAAGTTGGAGAATATATCGTTGGTGCGCATGCCAAACCTGATATGTGTATTTTGTTGATTTGTGCATGAAAGCCATTAAAAAAAAAAAAAATTCAGCTTTCTGACGTAGACGTTACTAGTTCTTTTTATATAAGTTTAAAGTAAATTATTTTAGTCACAATTTGGCATCTTAATGTTTTTCCTTAAAGGTATCCTTTTAAAAAAAATTGTATCTTCTTTTCCTTCTCCTGAGAAGTTGCAAAATGCACATATCAGGTTTGGCAAGCGCACCAACGATATGCCGTTTCGGCATAAAACATCGTGGCGTCGGTGGTGACTCACCCTGTATATATATTTCATTTAATTTATTATTAGTGTCAAATTCGTGGTTGATTATAATACTTATTTTTTTTTTTTTTTTTT
>JAFFZR010022605.1:0-12284 GCA_018397195.1 Lethrus apterus | reverse complement strand
CATATCCAACTGTTAATTAACGGTTAATGTTCGTTGCTTGCAAGCTTTGGGAACAATTGCAGATCGTTAGTATCAACAAAACGGTTTATTATTTAATCATATCTGTTTAACAGAACACTGTTTTGTCAATTATTTGTGTGTAAATAATGTGGAATATTTGTTTCGGTATGTTTTTGCACATCGTGTTAATATATATTTGATATTTTTTATGACGCAATTAAAAATCCAATCACATTTTTCCTGTTCAATTTAAATATTATGCTAGATAATCACCCAAAAACTTACTCATGGCTATGAGCTTTCTTACACTATTCTTAAATTATATGGCTATTTCATCAAACAAATTCTCTTTAAGCTTTCAGAAACAAGCATGTCTGCCAAACGAAAGAGCTTTTAGTAGCTTTAATTTGTGGCAATTTAATTAAAATAGGCGTAGATATTTACAAACACATTTTTAATTCTAAAATCCGGATGACTCCGAGGGAACTCCGGGTAAATCCGGGAAACTCCGGGTGAATCCGGAGTGTAGGCAACCCTAACAAAAGTATAAATCTGGGAAAATCCGGGAAGCTCGTGGAGAATTCGGGAAACTCGGGGCGACTCCTGGAAACTCCGGGTGAATCCAGGACACTCCGGGTAAATCCGGGGCTCTCCGGGTGAATCCGGGACACTCCGGGTGCATCCGGGAGTGTTTGTAAACTAGCAAAATATAAATCCGGGAGAATCCGGGAAAATCCGGGTGAATCCGGGAGTGTTTGTAACGCTAGCAAAATATAAATCCGGGAGACTCCGGGTGAATCCGGGAAACCCCAGGTGAATCCGGGAGTGTTTGCAACCTAGCAAAAGCATAAATACTGGTAAATACTTGGTTCTAACTACTTGAAATTATACTTAATAATAATAATAAACTTTATTGTCACTAAATTCTAAAAGAACATAGCATTGTCGGAATAATAAGCATGTTACAACAGTTCGACTTATGAGCATACAATGTCTACACAGGTGTATAGAATGTCTATACGCATGTGCAAGCTATTCCTGGAATGTTCCATAGTGTCCGTGAATCCATGAATCGACGATGTAATAATCTCTGTATTGAAAACAATGGCAAACACCTAGAACAACTATTGTAAATTCTGTAAATAAATCATGTAAGAAGAGCCTTTGATTCACTCTAGTGCCGAAGCGGTTCATTTCCGGATATGGATTTATTGACAAAGAATGCTTGTTTTAGTGTCTTTCATAACCATCTGAGGTTTGTCGGTCTAATTTTAGACACCTGTATATAATACTTTCGATTATTATTGGCTCCTTTTTGGAAAAACTGTGAGCATAAATCACTTAAAACTACAATAAAAACGGTAAATTACATAAAATTAAAATAAGAAAGGGGCGCCAGCCGTTTGGGGCGGCAATTGTTTTTATAGGTTATTTAAATTTTGTATTTTCTTTTGTACTCCTTTTTATACTTCCTTTTTACTCCTATTGTATACTCTTTTTTACCTTTTGAATTTCAATTGCGTAGCGAACCCAACCATAAGTTATAAATTTTTAAAAACTGAAAAACTGACGTTCTGAATTTCAATAATTTGATAACTTGAACCTAACCCATGCCAACCTAACCATAAATTACAAATTTTAAAATTCAGTTACGGAGCGGCGAACCCTTTTAAAAACTGGCCTTTTGAATTTCAATAATTTCAATTATCGGCGAACCTAACCCATACCAATCCAACTATAAATTTTAAAAACTGACTTTTTGAATTTCAATTTACGGAGCGAACCCAACCCATACAACAACATTTTTCCATCCATCCGTACTCCTTTTTCATAAAAAATAATTCACCTTATTTATTGGTAATTATATTGACTTTTTCTAGTTCTGAAACTTTTGGAAAACTTCACTGGTCACCCCGTTGCCCCTCCCGTATATTTATTATGAAAAGGACCGCATTATTGTTAGTAGGCCACGGGCGCCAAATACTTTAGGACGGCCCTGTTCTAAACTGTAGAGAAGAAATGAAAACTCTTAGAGAGAAATCAAAGTTGGAAAGAAGCTCTGTTAGACGTATGTACAATGGAATGAACAATTTAAAAAATAAGAATAATCTTTCTTCAGTCAAACAGTTGATAGTGCCGCAAAAATGAATAATTAATTAGATGCTTAATGGGTGTCATTTCCACAGTTTCGTGTAAAAATCTTTTTAAATGCTATCCATGTCGCAGGTAAATATTTAATAGCTTTATGTATTGTTGATATAAAGTTTGATTGATGTTTAGTGTTTGTGTGTGTGTTTATTTCGCGTTTTATTTTTTATTCAAAGAAATGAAAAAAATCACCAAACCCCTTATAAATAAATATGTGTTATAAAACTATTTCCCCAATCTATTTGCCTAAACTATTTGCCTACGACATCCGCACGTTCAATCTTTTTAATTGAACATTCTACCAATTTTCTAATAGTTATTTTTATTTATTTTATATTTCCTAAATTTTGCGACTAAAATAAACGTTACTATATTTCGTAATGTTGCCTAAAACTTTGTGTAAGAATCCCTAAATTTATGGTAAGAATCTTAAGATTTCTTTCATTTCAATAGGTTCGTCATCGACAGGCGGTTACTTACTTACATTATGTTTGAATTTGCTGACAACGAAAATACTGTTGTTGGACCTAATCGCTCTAATAAAGATGAAAAATAAGGCAAAGAATGAATGTCGAACATTTAGCACGTCGATTTTATCATCTAACCCGGTCGTCTTTTGTTAAAAGTGAATTATAGTTGGCCACGAATAATGGTGCAAAGACGAGACCTTCCAGCACGGAAATGGTATTTCTCGTCGGACGATTACTAAATGAAAAATGACTTGTAAATTAATCACGGAATAAAAGAAAACTACAGGTCGATAATTTCGGATGCGGTCCTTTGAAACGTACCATTTTGTCTCGAATACCACTTAATTTCAGATAATACCGAAACTCATTTCATCGACCATCGGTTTTAATAAGTCGTCCTCATAGTCTGTCTGCAGTTTCCCATTTAAGTTTATTCAACGCACAGCTGCAAAGCGCCGAACATTCAGATTAGCGCATTCAAACCTCACTGCTGAAATTTCCAATCAGTATGTATTAGTTGCATGTGGATTACATTGATAGTTGCTATAACTCCTCTTATCCGTATATTAATTTATTTTGTGCAGGTCAATATCGAAATTAAATAGTATTTCGTCGAATATGATTAAATACTAATAACGTACCATATGACAATGTTAGGATATGCGATTTTTCAAGTTTGAATAGTAAATAATTTTAGCAGATGACTTCTTACATTTCAAACACGTTTAACAAATTTGCATTATAATTCACCATTAGTTAGAATTACGGGTTTTCTGTTACATTTAAACGGGGTTGCAACGTAAAACAAACATTTATCTGTTCCGTTTTTGTGGCTTCGTCCACGGAAAATCGAGTTAGAGCAATGATTCACCCGATTCAATGTCTTTTTCGAAGCTTGTTTGTTTCAGTCACTAATGGGATAATGTTTGCCATGGACCATCGAGAAATTTATCAGTTCCTCACAGTAAAATATTTCTTGGTTTATTTGTTTAATTATTTTGACTACGCGTCTAAGATTGAGCTTACTTTTAAATTAGAAATATAAAAATTATTATACATAGAAATCGCATTAGTGGTTTGTTCTTTACGATCGAATAAAACAACCCATCTCGCCTTAAGTTTGAAAAATGTCTACGAAAAAAGTTGTAGATGTTGGCATTTTACGGTGGTACTTTCACAAGTTTTTGCGTTGACAGACAGAAGAAACCCACCGGTAAAAAGCGCGCAATTTCCTTACGACATTGTATTTAAATTCAAATGGTTTTACTCGGAGGCAACGGCATTTCCTCGTTACATATGTCGAGCTTTCGCAAATATACGACGTCCTTAACCCGATTTCGCGGGCAAAAAACGAAATCGGTTGTGTAACGGCGTTCGAAACTGAAATGGTGTCGAGAGAATGCCGAGAAAAAAAAAGGATAATTTACGATCCCAAATGAAATGTAATTAGCGCGAGGATAGAGTTTTTAATTCGGACATTCTGAACCAGCTGGAGCTGGAACTGGTGGATGTCGATCGCAAATTAAATTTTCCGTTTTGTGGAAATAAAAACGTCCGTAAAACCGTCGAATCGAATCAAACGAAACGCTTTAGAGACAAACAATTGGAAATGCCATTGGGGAAATGTTCCACGTTGGTTTGATTTTTAATAATTGTTTATTTTCAATATAAAACGCAACAATTCACCAACGAAAAGAAAACGTTTCTTTGCGTTTTATCTAAATGACGAATAAATCGTTAGAAATATTCGTTTTTAAGAAAATGTTTTTCATTAATTTTGTATCCAATTATCTCAGTTACTTATTAGCTTATTACAAACATAAATTTAGGCTTTACTAGGAATTGCAGCAGTTGTTTCTTTAATATGTTGGTGAATGCCATTTTGGGTGAAAAAATCTTTATACACAAATTTCTATTTATAAATAACTCATCATATAAGTGTCAAAATTTCCCTGCTTAACTTTGAAAGAAACAACGTAGACTATTAAATTTTAATTTTCAATATGGTTTCCCCTGACAACAAGCACTTACATCGTTTCAGTAACAAACATGTTTCTTCAATTTATTGTTTATTTTTAATATAAAACGCAACAATTCAACGAAAATAAAAAGTTCTTTTGCAATTTATCTAAATGACGAATAATTCGTTAGAAATCTTCATTTTTAAGAAAACGTTTTTCATTAATTTTGTATCCAATTATCTCAGTTACTTATTAGCTTATTACAAATATAAATTTAGGCTTTACTAGGAATTACAGCAGTTGTTTCTTTAATATGGTGGTGAATGCCATTTTGGGTGAAAAAATCTTTATACACAATTTTCTATTTATAAATAACTCATCATATAAGTGTCAAAATTTCCCGGCTTAACTTTGAAAGAAACAACATAGACTATTAAATTTTAATTTTCAATATGGTTTCCCCTGACAACAAGCACTTATTACATCGTTTCAGTAACAAAAATGTGTCTTCAATTTATCATCAAAATGTCTCATATGCAGCCTTTACCTATTCGTCGTCACTGAAATGGCGCCCTCGAAGTGCTATTTCATATTTCCAAACAGGTATTAGACACTGGGGGCCATATCTGTATCACACAGAGGGTGATCTATTTGTTTAACTGCCTCTTGTCAGTTTCTCATTTCTTTTCTCTCGAGTATTTTGTAGTAATTTACGCAGGGGTGTATAATATACCCCGTTGACTGTGATGTTACGTTCTTTAGGTTCTATGATCAAAAAAAAAAACCATGACTTTTTTATAGACTGGCAGACTTTGAATTTTCTTGGTGGTGCTTCTTCCTTTTCGCAGTGCTTCTGCTTTTTCTTTTTGGACAAAGGGTCACAGTAGAGAACCATAGTTCGTTGTGACAATTGTCTTCAACAAGTCCTCAAGGTTTTCTCCACAAAGCTCCAAGAAGAACCGAGCACATTCAACACAACGCGTCGATCCCTTTTTTTCTTTCCTCTCCCACTTCCAAGTTCTCGAAGAATAAGGATAATCTTGTCGTCCGTCACCATTTCCACCGTTCTTGTATCATCTTCCAAGGATTACTGCCCTTTTCTAAACCGTTTTGACCAATTTTTGACCACAGAATAAGACGTGCCCCATCTGATTTTCAAGGTTTGAGGAGAAATACCTTCTTTAGTAAAGAATTTGGTAACAGCTCGATACTGAATATTTGTGCCTGATATTGTGCTGAACGAGTGACAATAATAACAAAATAAATTCAGATAAAATCCAAGGCTAGCAAGACTTGAAGCAAGAATTATTAGCAAAATTTTTATCCGCTGCGATAACTGCATCTATGTCAGACTGGAAAATTTTGGCGCTTACCGCGTAAATTTATATAAAGTGTATTATTAGCAATTATTTAATGAGAGATTCTTTTAAATATACTACAAATGGCGGTTTATTTTAAAAATGCTAAAATTTATATAAAAAAAAAACAATAAATCAATATTCAAAATTTCTGAACAGTATTTTTTTTTAATTAAAAGTGGGCATAACAGTAAGTTAGAACTGAAGATAAACGTGCCTTTGGGGAATGTGTTCCCGTCAACAAATAACCTTCTACTGCGTGAAAAAGGAATTGGTGATTCGTGAAGCGCATGCTGTAAGCTATTGCGCTTTACGGCAATTTTCACAACATTCGGGTATGCTAAATCAATTTCTCACCTCTTTCTTAAAGTTGACGCGTAATCGAACCAAAAAATGTTACGTAGAACCGGTCCGTCTAACGACGGAATTTTCATTGCATTTTTATGCAAAATTTATAGCATATATTTTAAAAAGTTGTAGGTTTTTACTTAATTTTTATTTATCTTAATGTATTTAATTATTAATACGAAAATTAGATGTCTTTTTATTGGAATATAAAAAATAATCATTAGTATAGCATGTCGCCAAGATACGATGAAGATTTAAATTTGATTAGGTTTACGGGTTGTTATAGCTTTAGCTAGTAGTTTCCTGGACACGTTAACGCTTGTGTTATCCTTTTAAAATGTTTAAAATTTATTATCTCTGTTGCGCTGTACACCTTTGAAAATCTTTAGCTTCAATTTCACATTATTTAAATTTTACAATTATGCTTTCTTTTCCATATTCTCTTCTCTTTCAAATATTAAGAAAAAACTGCTGTATGGACGTTTTATTCCTATTGAAAATTTTCCAATTCTGTCATTTAAATTTTACCAAAATTAGAATAGAAAATTAAGTAAATAAATAAAAAGTTCTAAACATGCCCCCTTTTAAGGGCAGATGGAAACAATAAGATTGGACAATAAGTTAGTTAGTTATAATTTATTACGAAATAATACAATTTTTAATTACAATTTATTACTTGATTACCATTATTAACTCATACTATTATAAATTCCCTAGCAAGAAAACTTAATGAAACTTTATGGAAACGTAACTATTTTTGCATTTTCTCCCATTTTTACAAGAACTTTCAATTTGCGAACAAATGAATTACAGTTTCGTGTCTGACTTGAAGGATATGAGACGTGTGTCGAGACGGGCGAGATGACTTCGGTGTCTTTCCATTTTGTCGCATCATCGCTAGATTTTAGTTATGCATAGGCGGTCCCGAGCGTCACCTTTTACGCTCAGATGCTCTTCTGTCAAACTAAATAACGACAGCTACTTTTCTCGCACGCTCTATATTCTTCGACACGTTTGTGTTTTTACACATCCTGAACTAATTACTTTGCGTTTAACGCTTCGTCGACAACTCAATAAAAGAAGATGTGATCGTAAACTATGAACATGAAACAGTGACGGAAACACAAATTTGAATTGCATCGATTGTGGTTTTTATCGCAAGGTGTATTTTTTTTCTATTATTGGCTATTACACAAAATTAATTTATGTCTTTATCATAAATAATAATTTAATCAACGCTCTACTGATGCATTTCAAGAGGCAAATTATCTCAACCTAGAAATGACCTTTGATCTCGTCTTACATTAGATCGATTTTAATAATTAAATTGCGGACTTTATGGTCGGCGGGATTTCTGGAGCTTGTTAACTTGTCGATACGTTAAACAATAGTACAAGGCGGAGAACTACAATAAGCAGCTGGCGAACTTCTAGATAACAACTCGATTGTGGTAAAGGTCCGCCCTGGGATCCGAACGACCCTTTATCAGCCGAACTGTTGCCATTCGAAACCGACACATACACACATGGACATATCTGCTATTTTACGCCGCCTAAACAATGGTTACCGCATAAACTACGCTACTGAAATATGAGATTAGTATATAAATGGTTATTTCCCGCGACGAAATTACACGACCAACGTCGAGTGCAATAAAAATCTTGCACAATGTGTAATTACTTTTTGCGTCGGTTCGTTGTGTTTTCGTTTGTTTCTTTTTGGGATTGTGAACAAATATTTGTTATGATATATTGTGGATTTAACAGCGGGATATCGTAATCAATATAAAATGTGTGAAATGAAAAGAAAAATAATTAGGTTTTCAACATTAATAGAAATTTAGAGAATATAATTAGAAATTATGAAATTAATAATAATAAACAATAGTGATTTGTAAAATAGAATATCAAAGGAACTAAAACTGTAACCAAAAATTTAAGTTATTAGAAATACATTTAAATCAACAATGTAAAAAGATCGCGACCCAGTTTTCTAAAAGACATTAGAAAAATTACATTCAAAAATTGGACAAAAGATTTTGCCTAAATATTTGCCAATTTGTCTGTCAGTCCGTCAGTCTATTAGAGGTTAAAATTTAAGTTAATATTTCAGTATCATACGTGCAAAAAGAAATAAATCTTTAGAAGAATGTCATCTTGTATAAAATACGTTTGTGACTTTAACGTCTTCAAAGGTTAATTAATTAAATAATACATCGTACAAAATTAAGATACATACAAATTTTAATGGCATCTCTAAAAGACAACAACTTCCAAAGAAAGCTATAATAAAACTCATCTTTTTAACGCCTCATTCCGGTTAAGGTATGTTCTTATGATGTGGAAAGTAGCTGAAGTCATCATGATCCATAAGTCAGGCAAAGCACTTCTTGACGTTTCAACGTATAGGCCAATCTCTCGACTACCAATGCTATCAAAATTGTTTGAAAAATACGTCTGAAAAGGCTGAAACTTGTCATTGAAGAAGTCACGAACAACGGCTCCATCGATACGTGAACGTTGAGGCGATCCAGCTTCTGGACAACACCAACCTGACAAGAAGGCTCAAGAGAGTGATGCCTTTTAGTTAAGTGATTGTGTCGGTGCAAAAGCAGAGCATTGTAGAGTCTTGGGTGCACGTTAGCTTAGTGTAATTAAGTTATAAGACTCTAGGGTACACTAGTGCGTAATACGTTAATTTTTAAGACTCCAACGTTAGATAAGTTACGTTAGAACAAAATTACTCATTGATCTCCTGCTGATCAGATCGTAATATTAATAAATGCCCTTCGGGGTATTTATAAATAAAAAAAAAAATCCCTAAAAGTGTGAGTTAGATTAGAAAGAAACTTGTTCTTATGTTTAAATTTTGGAATTAAAAAAAAAAAAAAATCCCATTGTTTTCCATAAATACGTAATTGATTTAAAATTGAAGTTAATTCAAATATCGCATTATTTTATAGTTCATCATAGAAAAAAAATGCTTTCCGGTTGCCTTCGGGGTGTCATAAAATACAGGCGCATACAATGCGGGGGGGGGGGAATTATTTCATATTTTATTTTAAAAATCAGTAAATATTTTAATTCCGTGTTTAATGCATCCCCCACCACACTCACAAAATATTCATTGCACGCGAAAAGTAAACAGCAATTAATTCAAAATATGTCGCTCCGGTCCTTTTTTGTTTCGAACGTTGTTGCGCTTCGTAAAATATACTACCAATTAGTTCGCAAATGTTCGCAATAATTAATGGACATAATTTTTGAGAATTTAAAACGGCCATAAATAAAGCGCGAATTCAATTAATTGTGACGGTTTTTAATATAGAATAAAATTTTGTTTTAGTCAGTTTCATATCATTTTCGGCGTTATTTATTGTTAGCTTCGTACGCATTGTTCAAAATTTTCAAATTTAACGATAATATTTGCAAGTTCATTAAACGATGATGTGCGATCTGTATACGAACTGAGTTATTGAAAATTCTGGAATAATAATATACAGTGAGGACAAAAAGTAAGGAATATTTAAAATAAAATCGAACTCAACCGGTTTTTTAAAAAACGCTGAAACAGGTTGATTTTTGATTTCAAAAATATACATTAATACGTGCAATTCACCTTCCGATTTTCATTTGTTTTGTAGTTATGACGTCGTCACAAAAAATTGAAATGACAACATACATTTTTTTTAGTGGAATCCGATAGTGATTTGTCTACACTTTATGACCTTACAAAAAAATCATAAGGTTGCACTAAAAAAAATCTGAGAAAAAACGATCTGAAAATTTAATGTTGATATTATCCTAAATAACAAATAATTCAGACCATTAACGAAACGTAACATTCTTGTTGAAGCACCTTTCGTTTTTATCTTAAAACCATTGAATAATCAAGATACCATGATAATAATGGTAATAATAATGTTCAGCTAGATTTTTCTGAGAATATTTTTTATGCAACCTTATGATTTTTGTACACGGTCATAAAGGGTAGAAAAATCACTATCGGATTCCACTAAAAAAATGTATGTCGTCATTTAATTTTTTTGTGATGACGTCATAACTACAAAACAAATGAAAGTTGGAATGTGAATCGCACGTATTAATGTGTATTTTTAAAATATAAAATCGACCTGTTTCAGCGTTTTTTAAAAAATCGGTTGTTCGTTTTTATTTTAAATATGCCTTACTTTTTGTCCTCACTGTATAGATCGCCTTTATACTTAAAACGCCTTAATCCTTAAAACGACTAAACCATAAGCCTGTATATACCAGTGCATGTCCGGAAATTTTTTTCCATTACTGTTCAAACATGAAATTCTAATACCTGTGCATGTCTGGAAATTTTTCACATGAAAAAAATGTATACAAGAAGAAACGAAAAAATCTATTTTCCGACAGGGAATCGAGATGTTTTCATTGTTGAAAATAGAATAAAAAATCGCGTTCAAAAATTGAGACATAAATATACCGTTCCGTTTAAAAAACAAAAATTGTTTAATTTTCCAAGAAAATGAAAAACTTTAATTTAACCGTACGTAAAATATTAAAAGGCGCTTTTCAATTCGTCCACGTTACAATTAAAACATTATCCAAAACATCGACGTAAATAATAGAAAATTCAATTTTTTAATTTATTTTTAAAAGAATTCATAGCCGGTTTCGATTTAACCGCAAAACCAATTATCCGTTTTTTACCGAAACCGGCTTACCGGTTTATATTTTTGATACTCGATTCCATTACAAATCAATCTTGGTAGTCGGTAAACAAATAAGACAAATGAACTTTTTTTTTTTAAATTGCCGCGCAGGTTTCTGGAATTTCAATGCTTTTCACCCGTATATTCCGGACACGTCCTACGCCACAGGTCACGCATTCACGGCCACACTGATAAATTCAATTTCCAGGGCCTACCGCAATGAAGTGTCACTGGCTGAATGATTCGTTTTTGTGACGTAAGAGCTGAAAATGCAAGCTAGTCCATTTATTGAATTTAGATATTATGTCATGTTAATCAGATCATGTTAAAGAAAATTTTACTTCCTCTAGATGTGGAGATAGGCATTTTCAATAAGAGACATATAATCCTGGAAAATTATTTCCATCAGAAGAAAGTTTGTCCTTCTATACTGTTGATCATAACAAATTCTTATAGACATAAATAATATAGTAAAATTAACAAAATAAACAATGTTAATTTTCATTGTCATTAATTAATACACGTTTAACGCAATCTGGAATTAGCGACGTTAAACTTTAACGAGATTGTAATACACGGTCTGTGTTAAATCGCAAGTCGTACTCGAGAAACGGTCGTAATATCCTCCATCGCCTCCACCAGAGGCCGCAGCTTCCTGTTAATCGCAGTTTAATTTCCGCCCGCGGGCCCACGTTATCGATTGCTATTGTGCATTTATTGTTGGCAAACAGAAATTCACGCATCGGCAGGTCATCTCAAAGGGATTATTGAAAATAACTCGTTCGTGTGCGCTCCGCGTAAACGGACGTACACATCAAAGGTCCGTTGTGTTTTAAGTTAATATTTTTATGCTTGTTGTGTCCGCGACCGCTGCACATATCGTTAGGTATGTCCGTCTACATGTGCGTCATTTGTCAATGATTAAATTTTGTAAAACAATTAATTAGGGTTATTGGGTGATTTTTTTTGCATATTTAATTTATGTACCGGGTGTGCCAACTATCTTGGGTCGGTCTATTACGTCTTACCTATTCACTTTATTAAAAAATGTTTCAAGTAAAAGTTGTTTGGACTCAAGTACTCTACACCATAAAATTATTCTGAAATATACAGGGTATACTGTACAGGGTGGGCAAATTTCGATGTTTTAATAGGGAATCTCGATAACCATAAGAGATACAAAAAAATTACCCTACCATCCTCGATCGCTTTTTTGGAGAAAAATTCAATGGTGAAAACCAAAGTTGGCTATCGTCTTTTGTTTTCGAGTTATGGGCAAAAATTCGATTTTTTCAATTTT
>JAFFZR010022603.1:0-12354 GCA_018397195.1 Lethrus apterus | reverse complement strand
TTCTTCTCATCATTTCGACATCGTTTCTTAGAGTGTCTACTGCATTTTGGATGCGTTGCCATAATTCCTGCAGTAGACACTCTAAAAAACGATGTCGAAATGATGAGAAGGGTCCAGTTCAAATTTTTACGACGTGTTAATCTTTGCATTCATGCAGAAGGCGGTATATTCGAACATTTGGTGTGAATTTTTTTCGTTGATTTGGTTAAAATTTTTAGTTCGTGTTGAGGGTTATTAATTTTTTCTGCCTAAACTATGAGAAATGACGAAATGGAGCAAGAGACAAGAAATGTAGGTAACATATGTGTCTATCAGCAAAAAAAGTTTCAAAAGTATTCATCTAATAACGAAAAAAGTATGAGTTTCTTAAGATGTGGATGACCATTTTTTGACCACTTACAAAACACGCAGAAGAGAAAATAACATGCCAAATAATGCTTTCTTTCAGTACAAATCCACATACCAAATTTGGTCACAATCGCGAAAAGCGTTATAAAGTTATCTCGAAAAAACGATTTCTTTTCAGGAAATTTGTATCCCTCTAGCGGCTAAACGAAGCAACTTTGAATAGAGGTAAGTTGGGTTAAATCGTTCTATTTTGGCCTCAGGAATATGTGTTATTATTTTGTACAGACCTTTCGGGAACATCCCGTATAATTCACACATATTGTAAACCGTTTTCTACAGAAAGCATCAATTATGGCAAACGTTACCTTCTTAAACACACATAATGAAACATTAACGGTGATAGTCACGTCGTTATCACAACATTTTATACACGATCGAATGAATATCGGTATGAAATTTAAAATAATGACATTTAAATTTTAAAACGTTTATTAATGATGTTGTCGGTGTCGGTAATTATCCACGGTATGCTTGAAAGTTTATAGGGTTAAGTTCGTGTACGAGAAGGAAAGATATTACGGACGTTTCATGTACATGACTTTTAGAAATGGAAATTGCACGCCTTAGATTTCGCTGCAGTTCGTGACTGTATGTGTCAAGCTAATTAGATAAAGGCAATTTTCTTGCCACATCTAAAGGCTTTGAACTCACTGATGGTATATTACACTGTAAAATTTAAAAGCTCACACACGTACATTTATGTATTCAGAACGTGGTTCGTTTTTTTTTTTTTTTTTCAAGTACAACCGACATTCATTTACAATTAATTATGTAATGTTGTACATTTATTTTTTAATTGCCGAGTCACGTTACGACTTCATACGTTTTAAAAGGCGGGAGATATCAACCTTAAAATATACGATGGCGAAAACATAGGTATTAATATTAAATTAAATTAAATAGCGAGCTATCAACTCGATGAATTAACAGATATTTAAATGCAACTTTTTAAACTGGGAGTTTCGTAAGAAAAATTACAGGCAATGGATATTTTATTTTAACTAGGAATTATGGAATTATTTGAATCATATTGTATGGCAGATCACAATGTGTAACTTTAAATAATGATACACATGATTATATCAGAGTTCAAAACCATTATAATAATATACAGGTTTATTTTTTGAAAACGATCCGCCTGAGATATTTCAGAAACCAAAAGGAAATTAAAAATTTCCGAAAACAGGTCCACTTATCTGTCAAAGGGGAAACGGTTTGACCTACGATTCACACTTTTGACGTTTACCCCTGCGCCCCCACGAAAACATCCCCAAAAAGAAAGTTTGAATATTCAAAGCTCACTAACTCGGCAAGTAATGATCAGAATTCAAAAATTCAAACACATCTGTAAAGCCCATCGATTGCTCTTTCATTTGAGATACCACGCGATGGGTCATTCCATTTAAATTTTTTGGGGAGGTATTCGTGGGGGCGCAGGGGTAAACGTCAAAAATGTAAATCATAGGTCAAACCGTTTCCCCCTTGACATATAAGTGGACTTGTTTTCGGAATTTTTAATTTTCTTTTGGTTTCTGAAATATCTCAGGCGGATCGTTTTCAAAAAATCACCATGTATGGGCTTGCATATGCGTTGCTTCGCACTTGCGCAATTCTATTGTCTCAAAATCGTAATCTGCCAGCTTCGACTCCACATTGGGAAAAAGGAAGAAGGTGATGTTGTGACGGTGATAGGTATCCAACAATTCTTCAACTGTTCACAAAATATTGATCTGGCTACATAAGCACTTGATGTTGTTTCTTAGCCAACTGTAAAATTCCAGGACGCAAAGGGAGAGACGATTCTTCTTTATCAACACTAATCTAATTTATGTGGATTTTTAAAATTCGCAGAAAAATCATTACAAAATACTGAAACTCAAAACACAATAAATTTTGTGATGAACCATCGTCTTTGTTCATCATCCATGACAAAAGTTTTCATCCAGCCTACTACGACAATAAAATTAAAGTAAAATAAATCTAGATTTCCTAACTTCAGCGAACGATGTTCTTGGAAAACACCTGTATTTTTGATCACTCAATGGACTAAATGAATCTCGTGATACCTTAAAACTTTTCGGATTTATGTTCTAAAATCGTGTACATGAAATTTTTTACATGTGACGACCAATGGTCAATTTTTGTCACCAGCTCTAAAAATTTGAAGCATAAATTTGCAGATAAATAAAAATAATATTTACAAGTAATATTCATTGCGGTATTCCTTAAGAAAATTAACGCGATGCACGAAATTTTTCGAAAACGATTTAATAGTTGGAATTAGTTGCAGTTAGTTGGTTGGATATTTGGAATTCTCAGATTTGTATCCGATAGGGAATGAGTTTATGTCATTTAATATTAATGTATTATATTTCTGGAAAATGTTTACAACAAAAGTGACAGAAATAAGAGCAAATTATTTTTATTTCTATGAAAAAATGAATGGAAACATAAGTCATATAGGTTGGGATTAAAGTATGGAACATTAAAAAGAAAAACGAACTCAACCGGTTTAAAAAGAAACGCTGATACAGGTAGATTCATTTTTTAAAAATACACATTAGTATGTGCGATTCACTTTCCCGATTGTCATTTGTTTTGTAGTTATGACGTCAACACAAAAAATTTTAAATTACGATATAGATTTTTTGTAGTGGAATCCGATGGTGATTTTATATCAATTAACTTTATGTTCAGCTCGATTTTTCTCAGAATTTTTTTTTGTGCAACCTTATGGTTTATTTGCATGCTCATAAAGGGAAGAAAAATCACTATGAAATTCCACTACAAAAAATCTATATTGTCATTTAAATGTTTTTGTGATGACGTCATAACTTCAAAACAAATGAAAGTCGGCAGGTGAATCGCACATATTAATGTGTATTTCTAAAATACATATGAAATCGACCTGTTTCAGCGTTTTTTTTTTTTTTAACCGGTTGAGTTCGCTTTTTTTTAAATATTCCATATTTTAATCCCACACTGTATATATTTTGTTTTTAGTAATTTTTAGTAAATATACATATATATGCAACAGTTATATATAAATGTATTTGGCATATGTGACGGCATATTGAAGATTGAATGTTTAAAAAAAAAGTATAAGAAGTCGATGCACGTTCCGTTCCATCTTCTGTGTGGAAAGGCGGGAGCCACAGCGAATGAGAAGCTGGCTGGTCGACACTCCCAAGACAAAGGCGGCTACTTCCGCACGAAGGCGCGTAATTCAATAATCCTCTCATCAATCACATGCTCTCGTCTCCTTCGAAGCACGCACATGACAAAACTTCCATCTCGACGACTCGCACACAAGAAATTCACAGCGGCTCATTCTGCATTTTTTCTCTCATGTGAATGTTTGTGATCTAAGTCTAAGAATTTGTTTAAGTAGTCAAGGAACTTATAAAAAAAAAACCAAAGACGCGTTTATCAATTATTGTTTTTTTCTCCAAATTCAATTAATTGTGAAAAATATGCCATCAAATTTACGCGATTCGGTTTTCCAAACGATGTCGTTAACTCACTGAACCGATTAAGCGTAATACCGGCGACAAAGGAAAATGCACGCGGTTATCCAGATTAGCATCTTCGAGACAGGTGATTAGATCACGTTCATAAGCACGTGTCTTGATTATATTTTCAAAGAACAACCCCCACTGCGACGGTGCCATTTACTTGCGTCCAACAAACACGTTACACATTACTTTCATTTACCATTTTATTTATATTCGTGTTCATGATACGCACAGATTTTGATTTATACGTCACCTGTGGATTAATATAATGATTTGTGGAAATTAACATATCACTGATATTCGTTCATAAAACTGCATGCAGGAAATGTAAATTTTTAATAATTAGAATTTACAAATTATAAACAAAATTGTATCCAGCCAATCGAATTAAGTTTGTGCAAGTTTTATTGTTTTTACTATTAATTTACTATTTACCTTTCAAAAAAATCGAAAAGGTAAAATTAAATTCAAACACACGCCCTCAAACATGTGGTGCAAAATTTTGTAAATTTCCAAAAAAATTGGAAATGTTCACATTACGCAATGTAGGAAACCCGCAAGCGAAAAATTTGAAATGTAGTGACAAGAAAATAAAGTGGCTCACGCAAAATGAAGAATATGTAGTTGCTATGTAGATTTTTTTATAGAATATCATTTTACATAAAAATTAGTTTAATTTTGGTAATCTGTGAAACCTATGATAAAATGTGGAGTAAACTGCTTTACAAATCGATTTTGTTTTGATTTACAATTTCAGAAAAAAATATTTGTAAGAAAAAGAAATTTGAATATTTTAGCTACAATTTTGAAAAAAGTAGCGAAGGGAAAATTAGAATACTTGAAAACAAGCATAGCGTATTGTTGTTTATAAAACAACAGGCTTAAGAAAGGAATACATGAATTACAAACAAGAAAATATGGACATCATTTTAAGTAAAATCGTGGATAATGTAACAAAATGAAAAATTTGTAAATCGATGAAAATGACGAAGATTCAAAATTTTTTGTAAATATATTTTTTATTTATAAAAAGGCTGTGTGTAATTCTGTCAAACTGTGAAAATTATGATAAAATGCGGGGAAAACAGCTCTACGAATGGATTATTTTTTGGATTTACAATTTGAGAAAAAAGAGGAATTTGAACAATGCCAAAGTTTTGGAAATAGAAGCAAGCAGGAAAATTGAAAACGCTTGAAAACAAAGAAAAATTTGTTATTTTATTTTTTTGTAGCGTATTGTTGTTTACAAAACAACGAACTTGCAAATTAGAATAAGAAATTTGGACAGTATTTCATGCAGAATCGTGGATAACGCAGTAAAATAAAAAATTGTAAATCGAGAAAAATGAAAAAGATGTGATTGCTTTCAAAATTTTTTGTTAATTTATTGTTCTTTATAAAAAGGCTGTGTTTAATTCTGTCAAACTTTGAAAAATATAATAAAATATGCTTTGCGAATGGATTATTTTTTTAATTTAAAATTTCAGAGGAGAATATTTGAAAATCGAATATTTTACGTAGAATTTTGGAGAACGCAGCAAGGAGATTTAAAAACGCTTGAAAAACCAAGAAGAATTTGGTATTTTGTAGTGTATTGTTATTTCTAAGAAAACGGGCTTTTAATTTAGAGGAAGAACACTTGCATTGTGAAGAAGGAATTTGGATAATATTTCAAGCAGAATCACGGATAACGAAAATGATAAAATTTATAAATCGAGGAAAAACACAAACTTTTAGTACTTTAATTTTTATTTATAAAAAATGTGTTTAAATGTGACTAACTGTATAGAAATGAATTGCCTTACATGCAGAACTTATATGGACATCCAGATTAAAATATAGAAAAGCGTTATCCAGTGAAGTTCACGGCTTATGAAGATGTCACATGTGACGAATTAATTTCATGAAGCATGCATTATAAGAATAGAGTTTGCTGCAAAATGCGGTAAAAAGACATCAATTTCCAGTTTCTGTGCACACTTTTCTGTTACGTTCAGTTTTATTTATGCTGTTAAATTTCTTTAAACTGATTTTTTAAATGTGACACCCTTCTTGTGAATCAATGGGCGACCAAAATTCACCATTAAAAATTTTTGGATTTTGTTAATCGCTTAAACCACCAACTGAAAAAAAAAATAAACCATATTTTAATGTCTGGTTCTGTATTTTTAGTTTCATGTTGTTCATAACTTAACTTTCGAAGTAAAATTTTCAATCTTTTTGATTATTTTAGTTTATTCAACCCACCATGTAGGTTTAAGTGCATTTATTGCACATCTGTTTATTTCGTAGTTGTTTCCTTTTAAGGGTACATTTAAGTTTACTGTTTAATTAAGCATGTAAGTTTTATAGCTAAATTAAACTGTATTAAAACTTGTGAAACATCGTATGTAAATTGTCATCAACTCAACCTCAGTGTTCTTCTCAACTTTGTATTTCTTTTCAAACTGTACTAAAGTGACATTGTTCTATTACCTTTGATGTCGCAGATGCGTTGCTTTGTTGGCCCTTAATTCGGCATAGTTTTGCAACTCGTAGGCAAGTGTTGTTAAAAGAGAAAGGTGTAAAACACGAGGTGAAGTTAATTCCAACGAAAAGGCATTTTTCTATCTCAGTGAAAATATTACTGACATACATGTTTTCTAATTATGAAATTATAATATACATAGCTACGAAATGTGTTTATATCGTTAATTTTTCTTCGTCGGTAGCACAAAAAATAAGTTTCAATATTAAAGAATGAAAGTTGTCATAACTATGTTCAAAGAATCTTATCGCATCAATAGGACCATTATAAGCATTAAATCTACTGAAAATGATGTTAATTATGTAAATCTAATGCCGTGTTTGTTGAATGAATGGGTCTTAGAGAGCTTCTAAAAACGAACAGTAATTGTGTGCCACAACTTCATTTTTAAATGGTTTTGTCGTTGCCAAATCACAAATGGTTAATATCAAATTAAGAGATAAAGTTGCCTAACAAGCAAATTACTATCGTAGTGACGGCGAAACCAATTAAAATTTTAATATCTTTCGGTAACCGCTCACACAGTTGAATTAAGTGTTAATAAACGAGGATATATTATAGATACATATTTTTTTGGTTTGGATAATATGTTAAATTTAAGTTTTTTTTTAGTTCGTAAACGCTTTGCAATAATACAAGTGCGTCGTATTTTGTTTTTACATAAATAACTATATAATTATTTAACTTATTAATTTTATAGTATTTTACTGAAAATTAATAATCGTTAAATTCCCTTTTACTTTGATATTTTGTAAAAAGTTTACGTATTGCTGGGAAATTCTGTTAGTAATAATTAATTAAAGACAACAAAATATTTAACTAAGAAAAGATTATTCCAACCTTATGTTTTACATATAGCTTCACTTTCTGCATTTCTCCCATATCTTTGTTCCTTGTCTTCCATGTCTCCTTGTCTCCTACAATTTTTTGAAAAATATTTGAATATTAAGTACACTGCATACTAACAGAATGAAAATGATAAAATAGTAATAATATTCCTATTCCTATATTTTTCCTAAGAAGAAGATTATTTTTCTCTTTATTCTTCTTCATGACAAAAAGAAGAAACAAATACGTTTGGCTGACAAACACATAAAAAATAGAAAATTTGAAAATTTTCTTAGAAATGTATACTCAATTTTCCAATTTAAGAAGAATATTGGAAATTTTGCGTGAAGTTCTTGAAAAATTGTAAATATGAAAAAGAACGCTTAGGGAAAGATATAAGATAAAAATAAGAAGGAAAACTAAAGACTT
The DNA here is from genome assembly GCA_018397195.1 of Lethrus apterus. Lineage (NCBI taxonomy): Eukaryota > Metazoa > Arthropoda > Insecta > Coleoptera > Geotrupidae > Lethrus > Lethrus apterus. The sequence goes on along the minus strand of JAFFZR010022603.1, from coordinate 4,647 downwards.
TGTAAGAAGAAGACTAAAACTAAGGAGGAGAAAACACCCTCTTTGGTTTCGTAGTTTCGATCTTCTAGATACTTTCTTGGACTTACTTATCTTCCTCGAGTTTATCTGTTATTGAAATTCTGAAATATTCAAATTAAAAACTGCTTCACCTTTTGAAAGTTATATTCCTTATTTTCATTTATTTTCTTTTATATATACGACTTTGCGATTGCTTCTTTTCCGTTCATCTCAAAATATTTTGTTTTCAATTCATTTATACATAATATCCCAAATATTCTGGTCAATTCCTTTCTTGCTCTTTGGTGTTTACAGTTATAAATTCGATCCCTTTATATGTATTCCACTCTGTCTAAGTACTTTTTCTAAGACTAAGTTGAAAAGGGCTCTGGGTAACGCGTCACCTTGCTTTAACCCTCTTGTTACCTGGAATACGTCAGATAAGCTTCCTGCTAGTGCAACGCTCTTTTCAGTTCATTTTGGTGTCATTTTCGTTAGTTGTTCAAACGTAAGTTTCTCAATTAAATATAAAAATAGTTTCTTAATTAAATACTTCATGAAAAAATCGATACAATAAACGTACTGATAGCAGATTCAAAGCACTGATTGGCTATATGCTGTTTAATATGGCAAAACCTGTAGATGGTATAAGAAGTAAAGAACACTATTAGAAATTAAATAAATTAACTATACAAGGACAGAAAGTAATGAATATTTAAAATAAAAATTAACTCAACCAGTTTTTTTAAAAACGCTGAAACAGGTCGATTTTTGATTTCAAAAATACACATTAATATGTGCGATTCATCTTCCGACTTTCATTTGTTTTGTAGTTATGACGTCATCACAAAAAAAATAAATGATAACATAGATTTTTTTTGTGAAATCCGATATTGATTTTTCTACCCTTTATGACAGTGCCAAAAAATCACAAGGTTGCACTAAAAAAATTCTGAGAAAAATCGATCTGAAAATGTAATGTTGATATTTTTTATTTTATTTTATTTAACCCTTTCTGTTCTGCCACCTCAACAGGTCGAACCCAATTACATAGTATGGTCTTTGGGTTGTGGCCACGACCTACTTACAATTATCCTAGATAACAAATAATTGCTTTTTGAAGTACCTACCTTTCGTTGTCATCTTACAACCTTTGTAGCGTACTGAATAATCAAGATACCATGATAAAAATGTTAAATCTGAATGAATGAATGAAACAGTTTGCTAGATTTAACATTTTTATCATGGTATCTTGATTATTCAGTACGCTACAAAGGTTGTAAGATAACAACGAATGGTAGGTACTTCAAAAAGCAATTATTTGTTATCTAGGATAATTGTAAGTCAGTCGTGGCCGCAACCCAAAGACCATACTATGGAATTGGGTTCGACCTGTTGAGGTGGCAGAACAGAAAGGGTTAAATAAAATAAAATAAAAAATATCAACATTAAATTTTCAGATCGATTTTTCTCAGAATTTGTTTAGTGCAACCTTGTGATTTTTTTGCACGGTCATAAAGGATAGAAAAATCACTATCGGATTCCACAAAAAAATCTATGTTGTCATTTATTTTTTTGTGATGACGTCATAACTACAAAACAATGAAAGTCGGAAGATGAATCGACCTGTTTCAGCGTTTTTTAAAAAACCGGTCGAGTTCGTTTTTATTTTAAATATTCCTTACTTTTTGTCCTCCTGTATATTCTAGTGCAAGGCTTTAAAAACAATGTTGACTGGATTGGAGAACAACATAAAATAAAACAGTGAAAATGAGAATTCTTCGATGACATGTAATCTAAGACTTTATAGATTACTGTTTCCAATAGAAGCTTCCAAAGACATTAATAACGATTCCGGTTAACGTGCATCAACAAACATTTAGAAACGAGAATATCAATATTGGCAGGGAACGAAAGGTCACAGCGTAGACGCGCGTACCCTTAATTACTCATTATGCGTAGGGCGAGGGGATGTTGGCGGAGGCGGTGGAGGTAGACGATGATTGATGAATCGTCCGCGGCCGGCTTTTTACGGGCGCGGGAACCCGCGCCTGCGATGAGACGCGGAATTAACATCGCGGGCGGCGGTGTCCTCCCGTTCGGCTCGCATGACATGCTCCATTCGACATGGCGGATGCGTATTAAACCGTGAACGCAGATAGTCGGCAGTCCTCAATAGTTTACGTTTTCGTGGCATAAAATTACCATTGAGGATGTATAAAGTTGACGAAATGTGGCCGGCCCCAGGAAGATCATACAATTGGTTTTGTGACTTTCGTCATATTTTTCGGTATTATTTGTTTCTTGTTTGAATCATGCGTGACAACGTCAGTTAGCGACGTTATGCTTTTATTCTTAGCGGTAAATCTAACAGCTGGCGGCTGCCAGAAAATTCTAATTTTTATAATACGTATTTCCGTATCGATTTCTACTTCATTATTCGTATACTCAAGATATTTTACAGTACTGTTAATATATTTTATTCATTTTTTTTACATTCGATGACGTAATAAAAAGTATAATTTCTATACACACGATCTGAATGACAGAGTCGTATAAGAAATATATTGGAAAATCCAAACTAAACTGAACTAAAAACAAAGATTTTAGAAACGTACGTGTACTAAATACAGTTCTGTCCTGCCTTGGAAGTTAGAAGTACTCATCATGAGAAAAATGTTGTTAAATAGAACGTTTTAAGATATACTATGGGCATTCTGGACCAAAAACACGGGTTATTTCTTATGGAGGTCCCAATTCACTTTACTTCCGGTTCAGATCTCCGCTAGGTTCGAACGCAAACCTAATATGTTCGAACTGGAACGTAACAGGTTCGAACGCGAACCTAACTCAACCTGTTAGGTTCGCGCTCGAACCTAACTCATCCTGTTTAGGTTCACGCTCGAACCTATTAGGTTCGCGTTCGATCCTAGCGGAGATCTGAACCGGAAGTAAAGTGAATTGGGACCTCCATAAGAAATAACCCGTGTTTTTGGTCCAGAACGCCCATAGTATATCTACTGATTTCATAATTTTAATGGTATAAACATGTTGCATATGAGAGTGATTTTTTTTAAGAAAAGGAGTGCTTTATTCCTACGGAATTAAACAAACTGTGAGACTAAACGGAATCAAGCAACAATGGTAACAATAGTGAGAGGAAAACGCCAGCCTGATAAATACTTTTTCACACCTTCAAATATCCCTTCCCTTTACATACAAAAGTATATTAACTTTTCAATGGATGTTTTCGGAAAGAAGTAATAACAAAAATCGAAGAAAACGAAACATCTTTTATTATAATTAATCTTTGATTAATTTGATTTAATAACTTGATATGTTGGCGACTATAGTTTATTTTTTCCTGCTAGGTTGAAACTCAAGGCGCCAAATTTAAATTACACTATTGTGATTGCAATAATTTGTACGATTTACATTCAAAAATTTTAAAATCTTGCTAAACAGGTTGTATCAATTAGCTGTCAAACAAACGTTTTTCTCTTGAATTGTTAAATTGTGTAGTTATTGTCCTTGATTTTAGTTACTTTTTTCTGTGTTGAAGTTCCCTTTGTTCCTTGTTGCTTCTTTATATTCCTGCAAATCACAAAAATGTTGTCCATGTAAGTCAGGGTCTTGCTCGCAGGAAAAAATGAAATATAGATATATATTTTGTTAGAAAAATTGTTTGGTACATCTTCATTATCTTCCTATGAAACCATCTAACCAAGTTATTTCTTTGTATCCGGGCTATAACCGAGTCAATTCGACGTTATTTTGTAACTTTGTTGAACGTAATTAATACATGATTTTGTAATTTATGACTAGAAAAATCATTTGAAACCATTTTGTGAACGTTGTGTTCTCACAAATTCCATAAATCGTTCTAGATCACAACTACCTGTATAGTTCAAATATTCAATCCAACAAAAGGGTTAATTCATCTAAATTATGAAATTATGAATGGTAACAGAGATTACCCTTCAAGAAAATAATTGTATATACAGCCTGTTCACGGGAATATTCTACAATAGCAAACTTTTTTATTTAAAGAGATACAAACTTGGTTAAATTGACAAAGTTTAAGTACCTTTCAATGCGCATTTCGCGCAATAAATTATAAAACAAAAGAACATCGCGTTGCTAAGATACAAGCATAATGATTAATTTTTTAAATTGAACACTATGTATATTTTTATATTTTTAAGTTGCTCTGGTTGCCAGCTATATTTAATTATAAAACAATTTTTTTCTTAGATCGCCAGTTAAGGTGTTAAAAAATAAAGTAATAAAATAATAAAAAGCAAAAGAACTGTTGTTATCGATCCTCCCCTTGCAACAAGTTCTTTTACAAATATTTTTCATCCTTCGGACTGCATCAATATGTCTTATGCATCTCACATCAATAATAATAATAAATTATTATAAATTATTTATTTACCACTATTTTAATTATAATGAAATTTGCAAAATTATTTTCTCCAAAACTCTTTTAATAGCTGCTTTAGAGAAAAATTGTCTGATAATTAATTATAGCAGGCAAGCAGAGCAACTTAAAAATATAAAAATATACATAGTGTTCAATTTAAAAAATTAATCATTATGCTTGTATCTTAGCAACGCGATGTTCTTTTGTTTTATAATTTATTGCGC
>JAFFZR010022600.1:0-14442 GCA_018397195.1 Lethrus apterus | reverse complement strand
TCGTACGCTTCGAATTAACATGACACGCAGTTTTAGTGTGAACCGCAATTGATTTATTCTGCAATCGTGCATGGTTTTTAAAAATAAGCTTTTCAAAATTTTTTAGAAAAAAAGGTTTAATATGTTAAGTGAAATATAAAAATAATATAAAATAATATAAAAACTTTCAACATTAAAAAAAATATATGTATTATGTTTAAAATAAATGTATAATAACGATATCGAAGTCCATAAATGTGATGTAATAAAAATACAAATAAAATCAAAACTCCAACAAAGAAAAAAAATTTAATCAAATATCGTCATCTTCATCAAGCCGTTCAATCCGTTTGCAAATCACTGAACTGAATAACTCAACATTTTTGTGGATCTTGCCTGTTCTCGTTGTTTTCTTCCATTCTTTCCTATTTCTACATTTCGTTTTCCAGTCCTTTACTCTTATTGCCCTTGTATCGTTCTCGTTTTAACCTCTTCATCTCTTTCTTGTTCGACCTCTGCCTCTTAGTCGTAGCGAAATCGACTGTTTTACCCTTCTAATCATATCTGTCGGTTTTCTTCTCATTATGCGTCTTATCCATTTTAATCGTCATATCGTATCGTAATCGTGATATCAAAAATGTCAATACCATCAGGTATAGAAGAAATTAGAAAACCTTCAATTTTTTGAATTTTACATATTTTTTCTTTAAAAGTATAAATAATTATGAGTACAACCACATGCAATTATTTGGCTTGAATTTTATAACCGAGCCATTAATTATTAAATCCATGGCATGATTGAAAACATGCTTTGATGTTTACTATTATTAGTATACGTATTTGTTACAGAAAAATAAAAGTTGTTCTTTTATAAATAGCAGTTTAACTAAATACTTATATCCTTTCATTATACTTAATTAGAATACATTATTGAAATTTAGCGTTCATGCGTGAAAACGCATTTCAGTATCGTCAAAGAACAAAAATAACGAGTATGATCGAAAGCTGTTTGTCGTGCATCATATTTCGTAGTTTTATGGCGGAGGGAATTATTACTTTCAGCAGGAAAACGAAACGAAATGAGAAATATAATCACCCGATCGTACATTAATCAGAGTTATTTCGTCACTGCGATCACTTACGCCTTGTGACTGAAATGCAATTTTAATTAGCACATAAACTTGTGATCGTAAAACACCGACGATATTACTATAAATAACTCAACTTTAATGAACCTACCGACTTCTAGAACCCTAAAGTTATTTGTCTAGTCGCATTCGGCATGCCGTATTTTGTCGAGGATTTAGAAAATCTTTTAGTCTCCAACAAGGGACAAACTTTTCCATTTTAAAAGAATTAAAACTTTGACCCAAATAAAGGTCGCAACGTTGCAAAGATTAGTTTTGTCAGGGATTAGACAGTCTTATAAATCCGACGAAAGTGCGACCAAAGAACCTTAATTTTCCGTTTAATTGCGCACTGTCTTTGAGCAGTAAACTAATTTATCTCGTCACCGCGTTCTGACACACATCTGTTGCTTTTAGTCTCTTTATAGTACGTTTATTAGAATTTACCCATTAAAAATATGCTCACGCATAAAAGTGAGATGTTTTAAGAATTTTTTTTTTTTAAGACTCCATTAAAATGTTTAATCATTTATTCGTTATATAAATTCAGCGAAGCTATTTTTACAGCGATTGCAAATTGCTACAAATTAATGATAGATTTGCCTTTGGCATGTTTTTATAGCAGTTTCCTCGCCGATGCGGCGAAATTGCAATTTCACATTGCTGGCTTTAAATCCGTGGATTTTGCCTAAAACCTGTGATAACGATAGTCTAAAAAATCATTTTTAAATTTGTTTTACTGAATTCTAGGTAAATTCAAACTAACTGTATATTTTTTCACCCCGCAAATACGTTAATTACTCATGGAAATGTAATCATGATAGACTATCCCTTAAACTCATTAGCCGATATCTGAGGAATTTTGTTTTCTAAAACAAATAAATTTGTGGACAGAGAAATATTGCAGCAGCCAAGAAAAAATAAAACATTAATTATATAATTAAATTCGTGCTAAAAATTTAAATATCTGTCATAAAATCCTACATTTACAGGACGAACTGTTTGTTGGTATGTCGTCTATTAATGCCAAGTTTTATTAAAAGATTCCATTGATAGGTTTTGCTAATAATTAATTTCAGATTTTTTATCATTAGGATCACTATAATAGACTAGTGGAACAAATATTTACTAACATGTATTATTAATTAAGAATTCTGCAACACTGTTTTGAATTTGTTTTTATTCTTAAAAAATTAAAGGAAGAAAATCGAATTATCTTCGATACAATTTGCAGTCTATCTATCTATCAAATTATATGGCAATTAATATCGATATGGATATCTGACAGCGGAATCGAATTCCTCGTTGAAAATAGTCTAAGGAAGCAAAATATTATAATCTTATTGAATTATTTCTATTAGCAATATAAAATTAAAAATTACAATCAATACTCGCAACAAGTGAAAATACAGGTGATCTACAAAGTAACTAACATTTTGAACTAAGACCTTAAAAAGGATTAAAAACATTATATATAAGCAAAAAAGGGGTTTAATTTACAAATTATAGATAGAAAAAATTAAAAACAATAATAAAAAAATTTTAGCTGGCCTGATTACACTTGCCCCACGATTACACTTACCCCACTTCACCCTAGCTAAATCTATGTGTTAGGTTTAAAGGTTTGAATCGTTTGAGTCTGCGCACATCATGTGTATTGTCTAGTGAATTCACTGCAAGGTTGTTTGGTTTGGATGAATATCTAGCCTGTCCTGATATTTCCTGCTACTTTTTTGATTTCTTCCTTGACAGTGAGGATTTGTAGGTATCGATGGAATACACCATGGTGCATTCACGATCATTCGTAGAACTTTGGACTGGTATCTTTGCAGAATCTCAATGTTGGGACTACCAACCGCACCCCAAAGCTCGATACCGTAACTCCGCGTTGGTTTCAGTATGGCCTTGTAGAGTAGTTGTTTTCCACAAACAGCTGTAATGAACGACCAATCAGCTAGTACATTTTCCTAAGTTTTAGGCTAAGTTGCTTCATTTTAGTTCATATATGTTTTTCCCAAGTAAGTTTGCGGTCGAGGTGTATTCTAAGATACTTGGCTTCTTCTGTTTGAAGCAGTTCTGTGGTCGGCGCTTAAAAGGTCATAAGTACATTTTAGGGAATTGTAAGTTATGTCTATTTACGCCTTTTAAACTATCGTAATTCCTTGTATTTGATATTATATCTTATTCAGCACACTATTTTTTACATTTTTCAGCATAAATAGACTTATACCGGTTTAACAGATCAAAAGAAGCTCCTTTTTTAAACAACACTACAAATACGACTTATGACCTTTTAACCGCCGACCACAGAGTTGTATGTTGTTTAAACTAACTGGTCAACATGTTTATCTGCACATAATGTAAGTTACAGGATTAGATTTTGCTTCGTTGGTTTTGATGCGCCATCTTTTTAGCCATTTCTCGACTTTGTGCATATGTGGTTGCAGATGGCGTGAGGCGATGGTCGGATTAATATGGGACGCTAACATAGCCGTATCATCGGCGAAAGTTGCCATCATCGTGTGCCTTGTTAGTCGGCTGTGTATATCAGATATAATACTGGGTCTAACACGCTTCCTTGGTGGACTCCAGAGTTCATTGGAAGTAGGGGTGACAATTCCTCTTTATGGTTTACAAGAAAATGTATATTCGAGGGATATGATTGTAGTACATCATAGTAGCCTTGTGGTAATTTTCTTTAAAATCGAATTATAAAAGCTAGGCTGAAGTGGGGTAAGCGTAATCAGGAAAACAACATTTACACTTGAAATTATAATATCAAGAGACCCAAAAGAGATATCTTCAATTTTTTACAGTTGTACTACATATCTAATCGTCAAATAACTAAAGTAATTTATTTTGTTCTACTAGGCATAGTTTATTTTTTATAAAAAAAATAACAAATTATGTTCGCTGATTACATTTGCCCCAACATTCGGAGCAAATGTATGCTAGAGTATTTGAGGCAATTGTAATAAAGTATGAAAAATGTAGTTTCACCCCAAAAAAAAATGAGCCTGATATCTTAATTTATAAGGAAGTTCTAAGCTTTTTTGTGGGACGATATTAGATAATAAAAAATACAATTTCCATTTTTGTTTTAGAAAAGTTTATTGAAATACCTATATGAACAAAACAAACTGTATAATGTAGTTCTTTTATTTGATATTATGGGTATGTGGCAAAGGATAGTGGAAAAAATAATTCTTCCCTTTGAGCGGGCCTGATTACACTTGCCCACTTCACCCTATAGTTTTTGTACTTACGAATTGTCTCCTGTCCCCAACATAGGTTGGTTTAGTGAGTTGTCTTCTATAGATTCACTCACAGGTTTTTTGCCGCAAACGGAACCACTGTGCGGCGTCCTATTGACAAGTATGGTGTCAACATTATGGTGCAACATTACATGATGCCCTTAGTTTTATACATGTAAATCTATGTTAATTGAAACAGAATTTATCCAGATGACAAAACGCATAATGTGACACATCACTTAATGTTAACTTAATGAAGTTTTTCCTAGTAAATGGATCTGAAACCGAGGTGTGATGGAATAGCCGACAAGAAGCCCAGATTTAAAAGTCCTTGACTTTCTTCGGGCAAAGGTTAAAAACAAGTTGTATAGAAATACTGCGAAAGTTGTAGACGAGATAAGAGATGTAATTTAATTTCATTTGATGAAATTCCTGGGAAGACACCACGAGATAATATTTGCAAAAGGATTCAACGTTACTTAGATCTGTTATGTTCTAATAAACTTTACGGCAAACACAAGCACAGGGCGTTCTTTAAAAAATGCCCCATTTCACATTGCAACAGGTAGAAGCCGGTACCGTTAGAAATCAGATAAAGGAATGGTGCATTATTCTTAATGAGCAATCATTTGCATTGCAATCATGTGGTGATTATGTGATCACTCCTTAGGGTAATTTGCTAAGTATTGACAAAATTTAATTCTCAGCTAATAACACTGTTTGTAAGTTTAATTATTTTCAAGCAAAAATATTAATACAAGGTTATCCATTTAGTGGTTTCAAAACCGCCGGTCTGGCAAGGCTGTCAGCTGTTAAATATCTGTCGTCTGAAGTGTCATTTATTTAGCGAAAGGTTTGCCATTTACGAATATGGATCGTTTACCAACCGAAGAACGCGTAAAAATAGTTAAAACTTACTACAAAAGTGGTGATTCAAACGTGGGCACTTTTCGGGCATTACGGGGTAATTATGGTCGTCATAATCGACCTATTGTGCAAGGAATTGGCAAGATTATAAAGAAATTTGAAGGGACTGGAAGCGTTACAGATGTGGTCAGGCCTGTGCATCATCGCAATGTGCGCACTGCCGAAAATATCGCTTCTGTTAGTGAAAGTGTGGCGGATAATCCGAATTTGTCGATTCCACGGCGTTCTCAGCAATTGGGCCTATCTTACGGCTCATTATGGCGTATTTTGCATTTGGATTTGCACCTCCATCCATATAAAGTTCAACTCACGCAACAATTAAAGCCGGCTGACCATGCACAACGACGTAGATATGCAGATTGGGTGCTAGAGCAACAGGTTTTCAATTCTAATTTTTTGAACAAAATTTTCTTCAGCGATGAAGCTCATTTCTCACTCGATGGTTACGTCAACAAGCAAAATTGTGGAAAAACCATTGCATCCGGAAAAAGTGACTGTTTGGTGCGCAGTATGGTCTGGAAGTGTCATTGGGCCGTATTTTTTCGAAAATGACGCTGGAAGAACCGTTACCGTCAATTTAGAGCGCTATGGCCGTATGATAACCGACTTTTTAGGCCTGCAATTGAAGATTATGAACTGGACGATATGTGGTTTCAACTAGACGCTGCCACGAGCCACAAAACACGACCGATTTTGGCTTTATTGCATGGAAAGTTTCCAGAACGCGTAATTGCACGTTTTGGCGACATCAATTGGCCACCAAGATCATGCGATTTGACGCCGTTAGACTTTTTTGCTGTGGGGCTACGCCAAAGACCGTATCTACGCGGATAATCCCCTAACGTTGGAGCATTTCAAAACCAACATTCGTCAAATTATCGCCGAGATACCGACCGAAATGTGCGAAAAAGTGATCGAAAACTACCTCAAAAGGATCAACTGCTGCAAGCAATTTAGAGGCGGTCATTTAAATGACATTGTATTTCGTACGTAATGGCAAGGTCCAAGCATTTTAATGAAATAAAAGTTTCATCGAAATCATAGCTTTATGTGTGTTTTATTTAACTTTACTTTTGAAACCGAAAAATGGATAACCCCTTATTAGCGAAGTTTTAGATCAGAATAAAATTTTAAATGTGCATGTGACGTACGTGGTGGTAAGTGCTATAAAAATGCTATCAAACGACATAAAACAAATGAATGTCGCCATTAAAAAAAAGGAAGTTGATGATGACTCCTAAAAGACGAAGCGTTTTCTGCATTTCTATAAACACATTTCGATATACGTATTTCAAAACGTAGGAAGTGTTTTTAGTTTTAATTATTCCTAAAAGTAAGCGAGGTATAAGCACACGTATTTTAATTTGTCGGTTTTACGGATGATCTTATACATGTTACATACTTGTTTCCCTTAAAAATGCACAATGCAAAATTAAAGTCAAGGGGTAGGCTTTAATTCAGCACTTTTGTGCATCTCTTATTATAAGCAAGATCCCCATTATGAGGCTTCATCAGGTACATACACAGTCATTTGTGGCCAATATTTTCAAGATTTTTTTAGATACATGTTTATTCATATTTATTACCAGATATACATTATAAAAAGGTGGACATAAATTTCGAAAGGCCCAGTAGTTATTCAATATAAACTTAATATACAGATCGCACGTAAATATGTTTTAGGAATATTATTTTAATTTTTAAATTATCGTTCAGTTTTCAGTTCAGATTCAATATTATGTGAATAATTGATATTAAAGAGATATTACGTAACTTTGTGATATTTATGATGTGGCGAACGTATCTGAGAGCTTTGATTTAATAGCATCCACGTGCGTATTAATTTGTGCTTGTAGTGGCGATGTAATGAATAACATAACTGAAATACACGATACCGTAACTTGACTCTACATTCTATTAATACTTCATTACACCATATGTCATACCATACAAATTTATACGATTTGAAAACGAAATTAAATCATAATATTCACTGCATGAATACTAATCGTGAAGATATTTCAACGTATATGAGACACATAAAATTTAAAGCTTGTTTAAAAGCTATACGTGTCATTCTAAATCAGAACGAATTGGTTATGCTTGAAATTTTATAACATTCGCTGTATTATAATACTAATCGCGAAAAAATTTCGTTATACGTAATATGACTCAGAAATTATCATTATTTATGTTATTTGTGAGTTTGATTTTCATAGGGGTTTTCTGTATGCAGTTCAAAAAGTCATTCATGCACAAGCGGCAACACGAAGTCATGTATTGGGATAATAAACACTGGGTGTAAATATTATGTGTTAAATTACATAATTAAATAAATACATAATTACTAGTTACTCTATAATTCAATTTTTGCTACAAAATATTTAAGGAAACGGTAAATTATTATGTCATTCTGCATTACTCGAGCTATAATGATGCAATTATTCAAATTATTATAAAATTCGTTCGTTGCATTGGCAGGTTTCGTGTTTCTACTTGTTGTCGAGAAATTGATTTCATTATATTTACTTTATACTGGATTATTTACTAACAATATAAGTTTTATTGATAGGTAATTAAGTCGTACGATTAAACGTTTGACAGTTTCCCTCAACATTTTTACATGAATAAAAATTTATTCAATTCTTTACAAACACCGTATATATTATTGTTCATGAATTTAACGTAAAAAATAGATAATTCTAATCAAGAAAAATCAGCGTTACACTTTTGGACAAAATTTATCTAATTCACGTCCCCTTTGTCCACCAAGGTTTAATTTTGTACATAAAATTCTGCAACAACATATAGTTAAATATAAAAAATAATTTTTGTTATTTTGTTGTTATTTGTTGTTGTTATATAAATATGAAATACCACTCACAGACTCTTAACATTGTATCTCAGGATCCCTTTGCTCTAAGAACTTATAATTTTGCTCCTAGGTGCTCGCTAATAAAGCTTTTTGAAAATTCACGACAAAACTAATGTTTGAACCCCAAATTATGAAATCTCCAAATATTTGTCTTCTTGAAGTAAAGTAAAATATATGACAGGAGCGGCGACTACATGGGTGCAAACTTAAGTAAACACTAAAATAATGTCCTGAATTAATTTTTTTTTTTTTAATTCTACGAAACGAGAGGCTTTTTTTATTTGTCTTTGTGCAAGTATTGGCTGAAATTGATAAATTTCTAGAAATAGTTTTGACAATTTCTATTAGTTCTTACACTGTGGAAAGATATTTCTCAGCTCTAAGAAGACTTAAAACACATTTAAGGTCTGCCATGAGTCAAAATAGACTTAGTATTATAGCCGCATTACATGTGCATAAAAATTTAATTAATAGTATCAGTAAAGATGAAATAATAAGTTTAATGAAAAAAATATGGAACGATGGAATTCGCCACGTTTGATACGAACTATTTTTCATTTATTATTGTGTATTTTTATTATTTTTTTCACTTTGTTGTTTTAAATAACTATCAAAGAAATGTTACTAGGTTTTAAATATTGAACATTATTTATTGTTAAATTTAATTTATAAACGTACCTATATTTCTATTTATGTATCCTTTGCTATATAATTGCATATGCAGTGAAAATTTTACACCCAAGAGCAAAATCAAAATCCGCCGCCTCTGTAATGTGACATAATATGATTTGATATTAAAGGTTATTTCGCCCTGAACATAAATATGGTGTTGGTCATGTCAGTCGATAGAATGATGATTTTTATTAATTACAAGGTGCTTCCTGACGTGGGGTAGTTGTACTAAATTTGAATTGTTTGTTACAATCAAAGGAAACTTTATTGGAATCAAAATGAATTGAAAGTAGTGAAATACTGTAGCGAAGCACCGCTATCAAGTTTATATATTGTATGCCGCGCCATGATCGTCTGACTTTAAAAGTTCAGATTGGTATTGGTAATAGGAGCTTTTTTTAATCATAAATTCATTAAAATAGGATTTTACTCTCCTAGAGTAAATTATACGTTAATATTCATAATTATTGTAGATTATTCAACCTCTATACAGTGTGTCCCAGATCGAGTGGGATTGCATGGGTAACTTTCTTATCATTGAAGATGGAGATTTGGTTAAATGGGCAATGTTTTGCAGTTTTAAATGCTGATGTAAAATCTGTTTGAAAAAGTTCAAAATGTCGAACCCGTCAGAAGTTATTTTAAAAAAACTAAAAACTGTCAATTTCTTGTATGTCAACATATCTTCTTAGGTACAAGAGATACGAAAAAAAGTTTCATATGAAAGTCACTGTATTCGATGAGACCAATTTAAAATTGGTCTCGAACAAAAATTCAAGATGGCTGCCTTTGTGGTACTCGTATCAACTTCCTTAAGTTAAATGGGCGCCATATTGGATTTTTATGTTACTAAATATAATTTTTTATTCTCTTTTCAACCATATAAAACAACGTGTGTTTAAATAAAAAATACCAGTAAAATTAATTGTTTTTACATTTTAATCAAGTAGGCTTACATGGCTTACAGGCTTATTTTCGAAAACCTTTATATGTAATTCCTATAATACTTAGTAACATGACAATTCAGTACTAAGTATTAAGTACTTGATCAACAAAAAACATAGTGACATTACTTTTTAAAAGTATAATCAAGTAGGTAGGTAGCTATGATGAAAAACAATAATTCATGAAACGTGATAGATTATTTAATTCATCGATTTGACAATAAGGTTATTGCCGCCAATACTAATATTCGATGGCCAGCCAGATCAGCTGATCTAACGTCTCTAGACTTTTTTCTGTAGGGTACCTAAGTTAAAGAATAAAGTATATGGAAGTAAATACAGCTACAATAATATTCCGGAACTGCGCGAAGCAGTACTAGAAGCGTGTGCTAGTATTAATCGAATTAATTTGCGTAAAGTAACCCAAAGTGTCTTCAAACGGTGTCAGCTATGTTTAGCTAAGAGTGGCCAGCATTTTGAACATTTCATGTGATTATTAGAATTAAGTTTTGTTTTCTTAAATAAATTTTGTTTGGATCCATGTAAGCCTAATTGATTAAAATGTAATTTATGTATTTTGTATTCAATCATACGTTATCTTACATCGTTGAAAGGAGAATACAAAATTCTATTCAGTAACCTAAAAATCCAATATGGCACCCATTTAACTTAATGAAGTTGATACGAGTACCTCAAAAGCAGCCATCTTGAATTTTTGTTCGACACCAATTTTAAATTGGTCTCATCGAATACAGTGACTTTCATATGAAACTTTTTGTCGTATCTCTCATACTTACGAAGATATATGACATACAAGAAATTGGCAGTTTATAGTTTTTTTAAAATAACTTCTGACGGGTTGGACATTTTGAACTTTTTCAAAACAGATTTTAAATCAGCATTTAAAACTGCAAAACATTGCCCATTTAACCAAATCTCCATCTTCAATGATAAGAAAGTTACCCGTGCAATCCCACTCGATCTGGAACACACTGTATATATTTCTTATGATTGATTTCAATTAATGTAATTGAATATTTTAATTATTAGAGTACCTATTATTTTATGGTTGTTTGTAAAAAGAAACACCAATCTAGCAATTATTGAGAATATCTGAAACAAATGTCCCTATAATCCGCTTGTTATGTGCTTGTTATTTACGTATTATTTATTAAACATTTTCGTCACGTTTGATTTTCAGTAAAACTGAATAATTGAATATTGAGTTTTTACAAAATAAACTGCAATATTTCAGTTAATAGATCAGTATTTTCATCATTATTTGCGACTTGCGTAGCATATATGAAGGGCTCGGGCGTAAAACATGTTAAGTGACTATTATCAACGCTATATATCCAGATATTAAGTCAAATCGCCCGCCAAGACTTGCATGAGCGACCTTCAGATGGTGCGCATTGTAGGCAATTAACATTTGCTGTGTTACTCTAGAACAAACTTTAGAATATCTCAGAATAACATACTGCTACTTAACATGTTTTACGCCCGAGGCCTTCATATATCGATTCGGATTTAAAATACGGTGCGACGTGCAATAATGTACATTTCACCTGTCGAAATGCTTATAAATTCACTTCCGTTCACAATCGGAAGAGGACTAGTAACTTCATAATACAGCCGACGAAACGCCACATCACAAGAATGAATTTATACTACGCGCGAATGAATTTACTGTTTCGCATATTATTTTGTCATAAACGGACTTATTTGGCAAGTTTCAACTCATACAGGATGGAACAAAAGTATCAAATATTGGCTGTAACTTTTTAATTTGAAAAATTATGAAAAAATGTTTAATATAAAAGTTGATTGGTGTATTATCATGCATGATCTGACCTTTTTATTTTGTTTCTACCTTCTTTTGTTTCGCTGCCACGGCTACCAACTTTGGTTTTTTAAATAACACCCATACATTTTTTGTATGATTTTCAAACAAGCGTATTTTTCTGTGTTCAATAATACAGTTTTGCCATTATGGGGAAAACGAATAAAAATTAAAAAAAATAAACAAAAATGATAAAATTAACTTACTAAGTAATAAAATGCAATATCAAGAATGCCACGTCATCCAGCAAAAATGCGAGAATGCCATGGAAATTCAGATCAGGTCAGATCATGCATGATAATACACCAAACAATTTTTATATTAAACATTTTTTCATAATTTTTCAAATTAAAAAGTTACAGCCAATATTTGATACTTTTGTTCCACCTGTATGTGGAGTACTATATCAGAGTGAATATTTTCAATGTGTATTTATATCAACAAAAGACCAAATACGTGTATACATGTATAAAGTGATACACGTATTTGGTCAGTGTGTCTACTTAAGTTGGCGACAATTGATATAGCATACACTGGGTGATTTAAATTAAAAAAAAAAAAAATTGATCCTAACGAGAACTTGTATTAATTCTTATAAATCATGGATTAAATAATGAATATTAATTACATAGAAACAATAATTTTTATGTGAGTTTATTGTTAACATAACATTTTAAAGGTTTTTTTGTTGAAAAATACGAAAACAATAAAACAGATAACTCTTATTTCTATTGAATATCTGATAACATTTTGTTTTAATAACTAGCAACAAACATTATCATTTCGTCCCTCATTACAATAATGCCTCAACATGGCCTGCTTCTCTTCTGATAGACACACTGTATATGTCTGTCAAGACATATTGTACGAGATTTTATGTTTGTTCAATGATCGATTTACTGAAACTTATCTATACAAGTATTTCGAAATAATATATATTTTATACTTTTGGGCAAACTCCCGCCACTGTATTTTTTTCTATTTAGTTGTAACCCGTTTAAAATTTTACCATAACATTTTATACAATGCAAGTAAATCGAATTTTAGAAAATTATTATTTAGAAAGCCAATAAACCATAGTGCCATTATGAGGCTGTGCTGCATCATATGGAAGCCACTGTCGATATCGTAATTCAGATCTTCCTATGTTTCGTTGCAGAAGTTAAAATAAAATTAGAAAGATTTTAGTCTTTGTTTTCAATTTATTTTATTTTTTACACCCATATTTAATTTCTGGATCGTGAGTGGATTTTTGGACATAATATTATAATTTGTTGTAAATTTTGAAAAAGAAGTTATTAAAAATTTTTCAAGTTTCAAACAATAATAGAGAGTCTGAATGCCTTCTGATGTAAAATGGCGACGTTTAGTATGTGCCACATTTACTAAATTTATTCCTAACTAGATGGTGATATATATCCTGTTTTATGACACAATTAGTGCTGAACGTACGTATCGCATCTAAACGTCAACGTCTTGTTACAATTACTCACCGAAAATGCTAGATCGTAAATTTTCCGAGAATTCGTCTAGTTTAAAGATTTACTCGGATGAAACTGACGGGATTATTATGAAAGCAAACTCAGTTGCCCAGTACGCTAAGTTTCTTAGCGTTTATTATGTACCCAAGCCCACGTACTATTTTAAGGGTTGAAATCGTGTAGTTAAGTTGTTTCATAACACGATATTATCTCAGCTTCACAGCTGTCCCTTTTATATAGCAATTCAGCAGTTACCTGGAATGCTAATGTTGTACAATATCTTAGTAAAACGTGCAACGTGTAATCCAAAGTGTGAAGTAAATTTCGAAGTAGAGTGACATAAATTGATACTGCTAATTAATAGTTGTATTAAATTTCTGGCCTTAAAAAATTAATTTCTGAATACAGAATTAACCAGGCTATCGAATTTCTACTAATAAAGATATGAATTTTCTCATGTGCTGTGAATAATTTACAAATAGTGTATTTAGAAGTTGCTTCAAATATGATGGTTGGATTTTTTTTTTTTTTAATGTATCGTTATTGATATAAATATCTACAAATTTTATTACTTAGTCTCTCACTCAGGTTCATTTCATAATTCAAGGGTTGCCTATCCTATATCTTTTAAAATTAACTAATCCAGTCTAGAGCTCTAATCGCAGCATCATTTTCAGCTATTCTTGTAACATTTTCACCATTTTCATATTAACTTTCGATTTCATATTTCCACCCTACACCTCAACACGCTAATCGCTCTATTATTCGAAATTACCCTATTCGGATTTTCCTATACTCTTTTACCATGAAACTATTCTCATTACTTTGATAATCTACATTCGCTTTCCAAACACTCCCTAAACAGGCGGATTATTTTTACTTGTTTACTTGTTCAATCACAGAAAGTTTTTGTACATGTTCTTTCTAGTTCTTACTTTTCTATACTCCAAAACTGTTTTAATTCAAAACTATAGTATATCATTAATACAATTTTTTGAAATTTTTGCTATAAGGGAATAATACCTTTTTTAATTACAAAGTTTTTTCGTAAATATAACTTTGGGATTATTGACAAGTTCTGAGTTTAATTAATTTAATTTATTTAATTTTGTTTCGATATAATTTCGATAATTAAATTTGCATAAATATATTTCCACAATTGTTCTTGCCTGCTGTAGGTCAACACGCCTTCTTATTTGCAAATTTTCCATTTCTATGAATTGCTTTTTTTTGTCGACAAAATATTTGTAGGAATTCTTTTTATCGTAATAATATATAAACATTACACAATGGAAAAATTAATGTAATGTTGAAGTAATTTGTCGTACGAAATGTATAGC
>JAFFZR010022596.1:0-12768 GCA_018397195.1 Lethrus apterus | reverse complement strand
ATATATATATATATATAAAGTAATAATAATTTAATTGGGGATATCGGTCAGTTGAATTTTGAAGTTAAATGAAACTCATTTCTTTTCTTCCAATATTTCGATATTGTTTAATATCTTCTTCAGGAAACTACAATATAAACATCTAAAACTATTTTATACATTAAATTATGCGTACTTACAATAGTTATATATAAAACTTGGAATTACAATCAACAAGGATTATTCTAAATTGGATTGATAATTTCTTTAAAAAATATCAAAATTATAAATGAAATAGAATTTTGTATATGATGACGTTGATATTTGACAAACACTATGACAACGGTGAAGCCTTTTAAATGTATTTGTCAAGATATCGTATATGTAATGGAAGTGAATAAGGAGAATAAATAATTAGTTCAGAAATAAATGTTAATAGTGGAAATTATAAAAATAGTATTTAAAAATTTTTTAATATTGGGTATAAATTATCTCGGTCGTAGGATATTTGCATAAATTATATTTAATTGTTGAGTATCTGATTTATAATTTATGCTATTTTTTTCACTGTTAATATATGTCATTTCAAGAAACAATCTATTCTTGTACAATGGTTCAGTTGTTAATATCTTAACATTGTCCCAGTTAAATGAATGATTATTATCTAAACAATGATCTACTAAAGCACAAGAACGTTTGCCAATCCTGCAATCACTTTTGTGTTGAACAACTCTCTCTTTGATCCATCTAGATGTTTGTCCTACGTAACAGGACGGACAGTCTTTACAAAAAATACTATAAACTACATTGGATTTAAAGTTAGGTGGTACTTTATCTTTTACTTTTGAAAAAAGTGATCTAATTGTTGTAAGATTATATTTTGCAATTTTTAAGGTGTTGTTGTTGGAAAGATATTGAATATTTTTTATTATTTTAGCTGTGAGGTTCTTTATGTAAGGTATTTTTTTATATTGTATTATTACATTTGGATCAAGAGGTTCTCTTGGACGAATTGGAGAGCTAGAATTGTAAACTAATTTATGTACTAGTTGTTTAGGATAACCATTGTTGACAAAAATATCAAAAAGTTTTTTTAAATTTTCTGTAACAAATTGTTTATCACTAATATGTAACATTCTAGTTTTTAAGTTTAAAATAATATTAATTTTTTGATTGATTGGATGTTCAGAAGAGAAATTAATATATCTTCCGGAGAATGTAGGTTTTTGGAACCAGTTTAAAATAATTTTGTTATTTGAGTTTCTAATTACCATAGTATCAAGAAATGCAACACTACTAGTACATGATTCAGTCTCAACTGTAAATTGTATATGTTGATTGAAAGCATTAAATCTTAGCAAAGTTAGTTCAATTAATTCGGATGGTACGGCAGTAATTAAATCATCTACATATTTATATATGAATGGTACTTGAAAAGGAAGTGTTGGAAGTACAATATCTAAAAGATGGTCCATGACTATTTGTGCTATTATGGGACTAATAGGTAGTCCCATTGGTGTACCAAATATTTGATGGTAAAATATGTTGTTAAATGAGAAATAACAATTGTCAAAAATAAATTTAATAATTGAGATGAAATTTTCTTGTGATAGTTTTGTATGTTCTTCTGCTATGGCCCATTTAGTTTTCAAAATTTCTATAAATAATTGTACAGGTATATTTGTATATAATGATACAACGTCTAATGAAATAAGTACAAAACCATCTGGTAATGATAAACCTTGTATATTATTGACAAAAGTATATGTGTCTTTAATGTTATAATCATTAATATTAGAAAAAGATTCTTTTAAAATATTTGACATATATTTTGATAAATTGTATGTTGGTGAATCAATGCATGAAACAATTGGTCGTAAAGGTGTGTTTTGTTTATGGATTTTGGGTAGGCAATAAAGTTTTGGTGAGACTGAATTAAATCTGATTAGTTGTTTGTATTCTTCTTTTGAAATTTGTTTTTGTTCTAATATCCTTTTAATTAAAGCGTTACAATTCTTTTGTATTTTGCCTGTAGGTTCTTTATTAATAATCTTATAAGTTGTTGTATCTTTAAGCATTAGTTGAGATTTATTAATATAATCTGACTTATCCATAATGACTGTTGTGTTACCTTTGTCTGCTTCTAGAACATATAATGTTGGATTATGTTTTAAAAATTCTTTTGTGCGATTAAAGATTGATAAAAGAGGTGACTTATTCGAATGGTTATTTTTAGAATGTATATAATTAGTAATATTGTTAGTTATTTGACTTCTAAGTATATTTTTATTATTTTCTGGAATTACTTCAACAATGGCTTCTATATCTGCTAAAAGTTGGGGAACTTTTAAATTATTTGATGTAATACTGAACTTAGGACCTAATGATAAGAAATCAACAATTTCTTTTTCAATATCTACTGTTGATATATTTTTAACCCATTTATTATTATCCTTGAACAATTTACTTTGTTTAAACGTTTTTAATCGTAAGTTTTGAAATTTTTTAATATGAATATTTTTTACTCTAGTAAATTCATTTCTGAA
Source organism: Lethrus apterus (assembly GCA_018397195.1). Lineage (NCBI taxonomy): Eukaryota > Metazoa > Arthropoda > Insecta > Coleoptera > Geotrupidae > Lethrus > Lethrus apterus. The sequence continues at coordinate 10,243 of JAFFZR010022596.1, read as the reverse complement.
CTTGTTATTTATGGTATGTAAAAAATCATGAAAGTCTTTAGGAGACAAACAAATTTTGATATTTTCTTTGACAGTATTAATATTGTTATTTAAAAATTTTAGATTATGATGAGTAATTTTGATTTCAAAATTTAAAATACGTTGTGTTGATGTAATAAAAAACCTTTTTATTTCTCTTGAAATTCGGAAATCTGACGATGCCAATAACTGATGGTAACATTTTGAAGCATCATTAATATGTTTTGGTAAAATGTTATTTCTTCTACAAGCCAGTAAAAAATTCTTCCTGTTGATCATTTTCGCAAGTTTGATGTTTAGTCCGTATAAGTGTTTTAGGTTGATTGTAACGGTATAGCCATATATGTTGGTGATATCTTGATAGTACCCCATCTTGTAAATAAGTTAAGTGTATTTGTTCGACCGAAAATATTTCAAGTAATAATAATTTAATTGGGGATATCGGTCAGTTGAATTTTGAAGTTAAATGAAACTCATTTCTTTTCTTCCAATATTTCGATATTGTTTAATATCTTCTTCAGGAAAAATAGTTATATATAAAACTTGGAATTACAATCAACAAGGATTATTCTAAATTGGATTGATAATTTCTTTAAAAAATATCAAAATTATAAATGAAATAGAATTTTGTATATGATGACGTTGATATTTGACAAACACTATGACAACGGTGAAGCCTTTTAAATGTATTTGTCAAGATATCGTATATGTAATGGAAGTGAATAAGGAGAATAAATAATTAGTTCAGAAATAAATGTTAATAGTGGAAANATATGTCACCCTTCCTTTCTTCAAAAAAATCTAAATATTTTGTCACACATTTTTCAAAACAATGGCTTTCCCAAATCGTTAATAAACAAATTAATTTTCAGTTCCTCCAATACAACCACATATACGGAGAATAGAGAGATTGTAAGATATTTTAAACTCCCATTTGTCCCACAAATCACTAACAGAATAGTGAAGGCTTTTGCGGTCGACAATATAAAGTTTGGTTATTACAACATTAATACAATTGGTAATTATTTTTCTAGAACTAAAGAGAAGGTCAATTTAATGTATCGCTCAAATATAATTTATTCCATCCCTTGTCTTGAATGTGATCTGTCTTATGTTGGACAAACATCAAATTGGTTAAAAACCAGAATTACAAATCATAAAAGTGACATAAAAACGAATAAGGCCAGATGTGCATTGTCAGTTCATTCGCGCGATCATAACCATTTCCCTGATTTCAATAATGCTAAAATACTAAGAACAGAGACCAACAAAAAGGCTCGGGAATTTTTAGAGATGGTTGAGATTAACAAAACCAACAAAACAATGAACTTCAGGTCGGATATAGAAAATTTAAGCTCCATCTACTCATTTTTGTTAACTTATAATAATTGATTGAAGAATCTTATTCCGTTTTAAAATTGTAACTTGAGCAATCAGCTGTTTCCTGACACTGACGAATGTCAAATTTAATTACTTCCCGTCAAGCAGGCAATTGAACATAGACGTTATTATGACTTGTTAGTTATGAAAGAAATTTTAAAATCGATTGTCAAAGTTTTTTAAATTTGGTCATTCTTGATTTAAGTGCTGTTTTCCCTCATTTTGTTCATAATTGTAAGTAGGACTTTCAATCTATGAAATTTGTAACAAATTGTTTTATAATTCTACAGTTACCCTGATGAAGCATTGTATTACATACGAAATATTGGTATTAAATTAAAGAACATAATTTAATTGGTTTTATTGCCGTATTCCCCAACGAAGCTCCAACTTTGTTTGTATTCTAACGGTAACGACTCCAGATCCCTCTATATATATATATATATATATATATATATATAAGAATATGGACAAACAATAAATAAAAATAATAATAATTATATATTCCGTCCGGTTTTCATCCCTCCGTCTTCACCTCCGGGATTTGGAAGTTGCTTCCTATCTCAGGCTATTCGGTATTGAGAGCTTTTCTATTTGTTTGTTGTTATTTGCTACTTTATTTTATCATGTAGTAGTAAATACTTTATTTCTAATTTGAAAGATACATGAGTTAACTTTTTTAGGTTCTTAGGTAGTTTGTTATATAGGTTTACGGTTTCTGTTGTTAGTGCCTGCGAGAATTTTGTTGTTATTCTAAGCCTTATCAAATGTCAAACCCAGCATTTCCTATAGTCTGTTTTCAACCCCTTTAACTATCCTATTCACATATGCCGATTATGTACAGGACTCAGTTAATAAAAACGCCTACTTGCAATTTACAACCCTATGTTACGGCCCTTTTTATCATGATGATCAATATTGAAGCAAAAGCAAATGTACAATACAATTAATATTACAAGCAATAATGCAAATAGATCGTACCAGATGGGTGTGATTTAATTTTAATTCTGTGATATATGATCGACAGCTTTTAACTTAACGAAATTGTTCTATACCTGCAAGAAATATTCAATTACTGTTTATAATTTTCTTTAAACAGTGCAGTTTAAATAACGCAAATACCAAGAGAATATAATTCAAATGTTTTTAAAATATTATTATTTAAAATGAACCATAATCTATTAATAAGTTAATACTTAGATATATAGGTACTGGATTTATAGAATATTTCATAAAATTTCTCAACAAAAGACTTATTTGTTTATATTTCTATTTATAACTTCAAAGACAATTGAATAAATCGAAAAAAACATTGACATATTTTTTAATGCAAATGAGATAAAATATATCGAAATGATTACAAACACAGATGCAAGCGCATATTTTTGTGATAGATGGTGGTGTCGGCGTAATGTGAATGCATTTTATAAATGATAACGTCTCCAAATGTCACATGTCACATACATACTCATTAACAAATAAAAGGTCATTTGATAACTATTTCTTGTATACTAGATTATCATTTTTGTTATTATTTTTCTTTTACAATAATAAAGTTCTGTTATCTAAAGCAGTTTGCAAAATCATTTGAATATGTCATTATTATAGAAAATCACATTTTAATTTTATAAATTATATAATAATATATTTATAGTATAATTAAATGCATAATAACAATTTTGTAATAATGTCGTTAAGAAATTTTCTTTGTGTTCAGCAATATCCGAAAATGAGTTAAAAAGTTTTAATAGAGATCTAGATCATTTTCCAAGGATTACGTGTTGAATACAAGTGCGAATAATTCATAAAATTAAAAAATAAATAAATAAAGTAATGATAAAATGCAATGGCTCTAACGTTGAACCCTATCGTACACAATTTACTACATTCAATATGAAGTTTGAGAAGCTGGATTGGAGGTTCCCAGTTCACTCAAATACTAATCGAAAATTGAAACCAGCTGACTATAGCAATTTTCCAATTGTTTGAGAAAACCACATCTCATAATCGTAAAACACCTTCCTGCCCCCGTTGGCTATAACATTTATCACCGCATGATTTCCTCCTCAATTGCACATTCAATTACTGCGATTAATTTCTTTCAGCTTCCTTCTATTTTCTATTACTTTTATTTCTTATTTTTCCTATTTCAGATTGATATTCCGTTCTTATTTTCGCATCATAAGTAGTGTAATATTTGCTTTTGATATCTTTGTCCTTAAATGCTAAAATTTGAATAGGGATTGATGATAATTGATTACCAAAGCATTGGTTTATTTGTTGCAAATTTTTGCTGTACAATTTACGCTCTATAATAACCAAAAAAAAAACATTTTTAACAAATGACAAATAACGTGACATTTTGACGTAATATCACAATTATTATAACATCGTTAATTTAAAAGCAAACGTTCGTCATTTTTAAACTTAGATATTGAAACTGGATATAATAGAACCAATTAGCATTTAGTTGTTTCACGACATAAGCAGTGTCATACGGAATCTCACATGATCACACGGAATAACATTTTTGTCATATCAACAAATATTTCGTGCCAGATGATAAAAACAAATAAACGCAAATATTTTCAAATCATGTGATTAATATAACTATGTCTCGGGATTATTCTTTTAAAACAAACAGATTGGAAATTATATCGATGAAGAAAAAGGTGTAAGAGAAAAGATTAAAGAAAGTTTTCTCCACTGCTTTCTGCCAGCTATTAGTTCTTGCTTCTTTCCACGTCCTTCTCGATCTTCCTTTCTCCTATTTCCTTCCATTTTGAACACATGTCCTAACCATCTTAATTAGCGTTTTTCAGTCAATTGTTGTCTCCACTAAAGACACTACCAAAAATAATTCTAATGACTACGGCCACGGAAGCCTATAAATAATGAATCTTGTCTGTTGTAAAGTTTGGTTATTTTGAGAAGATTTTAATTCCTGATCGATCTACCTGAGTAAAACACATTTAATTAAAATTGTATCATATAAGGTTTATGGAATACAGTTTTGTGTACATAAGCACATGTGACCTAAATTATTTAATATGGCTACATCAATATAAAATTAATCATTAGAAATGCGTCAGTAAAACACTATGGCCCGAAATATGAAATGGATGTTAACTCATTTATTTTATCGTACAAAAACAATGTAGTAATAACGTTATTAATATTATACTAACTGAGGTTGAACAGGTGAATAATCTCATGTTTTTTGCTTCCCAAATTATAAGAAATATATTACATGTAAAATATACGAAACTAATTTTAAAATATTGTATATTATATCCTTATTTTAATGTTTATATAAAAATATCATAATACAAATATCAAAAAATTTTATTTAGGCCCCTATTCACCAAGGCTAGATAAATCTTTAGTTTGCTAACTTCCGATTAAATAAAATCTGTAGATTAAAATTAACTGACGTTTCCACCAAACAAGTTCTGGTTTTTAATTTAATCTCAGGTTAAATAAAATAATTAATGTTTTTGTTTGATTTTTAGAATTACATGAACAAAATTAGAATAATATTGTTTCGTGACATCATGTTATTCGTTTATACCTATAGTCATTTTATCCATGTAAGTAGGATTAAAAGTAAATTTTCATCACATGAAAATATTTGAGGTTAAGTTGTAGATATAATATTTAACTGACGAAAAATCTAGGGATTATTTTAGTCGTGTGATTTAATTAAGTTAAATCTTAACCTTGTTTGATGAATTGCATTTTGAATTTAACTAGTGATTTAGTAGCAAGTTTAATAAAATCTACAGCTTATAATAGTTAACTGACGTTGGTGAATACGGGCCTTAAAGAAACAATAATTGGCATATTGCATATTTTGTTCGCACAATACCTTAGCTGTGAGGTTTCAAATCACACGTATAGCCAACATTATACCTAATCTACCCGACATCCAAAAACAATATCTCGTATTAGTTTGCGCCTCTTTATGCATTATTTTCTATCATTCGAATCTACAAAATTTACAGCAACTCCTCGTCCATTCAGTTGCCTTTTCTCCAAAAACAAAAAAAACCTCGCAATTAAAAAATCAGACAAAATACAAAATTTATTCTTTCAAATAATTATTGTTATTATCTGGCGAACTAATAGAAAATCGGCTATTTTATGAAGAATATTGTCGATAAAGAAATATAAATAAATTATATAAAAAAATTTATTAATAAAGTCAAAGGAAAATTTAAGCATGTCAACAAAAGTAACTGTTGTATATACCAACATGTACAACATATTGTAACATTAATATGCAAATCTTGATTATAAATAATGCAGCAAATTAAATGATTTTCTAGATTTATGTTACAAGTTACTTCATTTTGAAAAATACGATTTCCAGAACAAGGTTGCCAATATAATTAATGGTTAATTTTTGGAATTGTGTACATAGCGAGCCCAAAATTAATAATGTCAAGTTATCGATAACAAGGTGTAAAATACAGTCCTATTCTAAGAAATCGATCAATTAAAACTTACAGGAACGCATTCAAGTAAGATGTAGTAAGATGAGTACATGTAAATTTATTCCATTAATTCATACAATATAAACCGCCCAGATCAGTATAACGCCTACGTTTAAGTCGATTAGAGTGTATTAAATAAACTTATATACTATTTTTTTGGTAGCACATCCGCAACAACAATGGCCACCTTTATGCCTACCACTATAAGGATATTTGAACATGTTCTTGTGAACGCCCTATGCTAAACAGTTGGTCTACCGACACTTCACTTCCAGTACTGATGCATCAAGCACAGATTTCACAAATTGTCCACGGACTCATCTTATATTTGGACACAGAACATTATTAACGTATTAAAATAATTTGCATCAAGCGATACATTATGATAAAATCGCTTCAAATAATCATTGTAAATTAGCAGTCTGTTTCTAATACATCCCTTATTCCAAAACTCAAATTCAGAAGTTCGAACAGACAACTTTTCAAAAGACAAACATTTTCCTGAGACTGCAAGAAACAATGATGATGAAGTTTTAGGTCAAAAATTATGATAGAACAAAGCCTAAAGAAAATTAGTTTTAGAAATTAAAATCTAAAAAAAAACTGAAATTAAATTTTAGAAATTTAGAAATTATTTTAAAATTATTTTTAGCCTCTTATTGGCAACGCCGCAACGAATATATGAAAAATATATGAACATCCAGATGCAGATATTTTTCTATAAAGCTAAAGAAAATCTATACTAAATGGGCATCCTTTGCAATTCAACACTTACGGACCATTTTGAACTGAATTCTCTGCTAAATTTGACAACAAAATTCAACATAAGGAATCGTTCAAGTCAACCGAAATTATAAGTGTCCTTCATAGGGAAATGGAGTTCGTCAGTTTCATCACTTTGTACTTAATAGGGGTTCGTCTCCCTTAGTCAAGCAGCAATTTTTGGTCATTTTTATATTTAAATGATTTCTTTTATTGTCACTGTTTATTAAAAGTGGTAGGTGCGTAACATAAAAAAGTATGTAAACCGAACACTATTACAAAGTTTAGGTAGTTGCAAATTAAAATGTCGATAAGATCTGATTTTCATAAATTCAAAGAATTTAAACAAGTTTTGCCGAAAGGTAACAAAATGTGTCTTTACCCAAATTTGGATTTGCATATCGCCATTTTAAATTTTGATACAATTTGCATTTTATAATAAAAACTAGTACATATTTGATATTTTAAATTTGTTGCATTGGCTTTTGTTTGGCATATAAATAATATGTCAGCTAGTTAGGTCGAGTATAATAATTGTAAAAATATTTTACGTTTCAAAATAAAAGTGCGTACCGATATCATACGAACTATACGTAAGACAATGAATGTTTTTGGCACCCGAGGCCTCACGAGTCTTCCCTATCTTAGGTCACTATCTCTGCATAAGGTGAGTCTGCAATATATGTATGTACAATGACCACATATCATTTTATATATAAGATAAAACGGTCAATATAATATTCATGTGTTAAATAATAATTGCAAAATTAATTGGATAATTTTATAAATATGAATACTTTCTGTTTCACTGCCTCGTACCGACATTAAATTTATTTATAAAAATATAACAACACACATTATTGGTTCATTTAACAGCATACAGGCTCATTCACGAAAGTGGTTCGTTAGAACTTTTCCGTGTTCCAGAAATATATCAACTCTAATAACTTGGAACTATAAGCTACAACAAGTGATCACTTATTTTAAGTTATTGGCACTCTCGTATCACTTCCGGTTTTACCGGAAGTGCATACCAACTTTGTTATTTTAAATGGAATGTTATATTCTTTCATCGTTTTTCAGATTCTACTCACAATTCTACACCAAAACTTATAAGGGTACCCTATACTAAAATCTATCAGTTTTAGAGTTTTTTGTTGTTTTAATTAAATTTTACCAATTGCAGTGGTATATTGAAAATTCTGTATTTCCGGAAGTAGTGCACTTGAAATCTTCATTTTTGGCATTTTGCTAGTTGATAGTATGGACAACGGAATGGTGATGTTAAAGTTACCAGGAAGTATACAGGGCCGCTCAAAATTAGCGACAACTTCCAACAACTTCAAATCAGTAAAAATCAATTTTTTTAAATGCATTTTTGCTTAGTAATTCTACATCGATTGTTATGTTATAAGGCATACAACCCATTTTTTCTAATAGTTTTTGAGTTATAAGCAGTTTTGTAAATAATTCCCATAAGAATGCCGTTTATCCGTTGTTTAGTGATCTCAGACAGCCTTGGATGTCATTATAATTAAGTGTTATGATTGTTTAATTTGACTTGTCTTTTGTTTGACATTAGTAAAAAGACATCATGGCTGGTGTAGTAAATAATTATACAAATAAAGATATTTTAAATTTATTTTACATAGGTACATGGAGAATGTGGGAAAGTAATGGATAGAACATGTCGCACTTTTAACGAAAGATATCCATATTTGCCAGCAATGACGAAGAAAAAATTTAGCAAACTGGAATCAAATTTTCTGCTTTTCTGCAATTAGTAGCTTTTCCGAAGAGCAGAAAATTTGATTCCAACTTTCTAAATTTTTTCTTCGTCATTGACATGTTCTATGCACTACTCTCCCACATTCTCCATGTATGTAAAATAAATTTAAAATATCTTTATATGTGTAATTATTTACGACACCAGCCATTATGTCTTTATACTAATGTCAAACAAAAGATAAGTCAAATTAGACAATCATAATACTTACTTATAATGACATCCAAGGCTGTCTAAGATCACTAAACAACGTATAAACGGCATTCTTAGGGGAATTATTTAGAAAACTGCTTATAACTCAAAAACTATTGGATTATATGCCTTATAATAATCGATGTAGAAATACTAAGCGCATTTAAAAATGCGGTGGTTCTATTTAAAAAAATTGATTTTTACTGATTTGAAATTGTTGGAAGTTGTCATTAATTTTGAGCGTTCCTGTATATTTCCTGGTAACTTTAACATCACCATTCCGTTGCCCATGGTATCAATCAGCAAAATGCCAAAAATGAAGATTGCAAGTGCAGTACTTCCGGAAATACAGAATTTTTAATATACCTCTGCAATTATTAAAATTTATCTAAAACAAAAAACTCCAAAACGGCTAGATTTTAGTATAGGGTATCCTTATAAATTTTGGTGTAGAATTGTGAGCAGAATCTGAAAAACGATGAAAAAATATAACATTCCATTTAAAAGAACAAAGTTGGTATATCACTTCCGGTTGTACCGGAAGTGATACGAGAGCACCAATAATTTAGGATAAGAGACCAGTTGTAGCATATAATTCCAAGTTATTAGAGTTGATATATTTCTGGAACGTGGAAAAGTTCTAACGAACCACTGTCGTGAATGATCCTGTATATTCATACACGCGTGTGCTAAAGTTATTCAAGTGTCATTGAAATATTCAACGCGGTAAATGTTTAGTATGTTTAGTAGTATTTGGAAAGAGCAGTCGGAGGTAAAGCCAAAAAGAGAAATATAGAGAAATATATAGTTAACACAATGGTTTGCTTGAAAGGAATAAAAAATGATTTCAAATGCACAAAATTCAAATGCATAAAATGCAAATAGATTATGAAGTATTACATTTTTTCTTTTATACGGAAAGTACTATAAAAGGCTCACTTGGAAGCAACTTCCTTTGTTGTCGCTGGAAATCGCGCTTCTCTGCCTTTTATTTTTCAGATATTAAAAATTACATATTTATAGGATGAATCATTTATAATTTGCACTAATTCATTTTTTTTTAAGAATATACACAAATAAATATTGAACAATGTACAAGAAATAATGTATAGAGATATATGTAAGTTAAAAAAAAAATGATATTATTTAACATATTAATTATAGCTAATTTAGCAACAGATGAATTCTGTTAGTAACTCCTTAACTTATCAACAAAATGCGCAAATTTTAATTTTATTTTCTTATATAAAATTTATCTTTTTTTTCTTTCTTGAGCGTGCAACCAAATTAAAACTCTAGTTGTGCAATAAAATATATTTATTACAACACACTAAATATAATAAATATAAAAATGTGTTTCGTAATCTTTATCAAGCAATAAATATATTTGACGTTTGTTATATTTTACTATGGAAACCTTTTTATAAAAATACTAGCTGACCCGACAGTCGTTGTCCTGTCATTTTATACAATAATAGATGTAGGTAGATGATAGATAGATAGATTTCTGACTTTTCCCGTCGATTTTTCAAAAATTTTCTTTCATACAAACCCGGCATCCAATTTTTTTCCTAGAATACCTAAAACTACGCTAAAAATTTCTGACTTT